>BTPG01000003.1:247500-312500 GCA_036245525.1 Semisulcospira habei
CCCCTAATACTCTAGTCTTGTTGTTTGTGTAGATATGATCGATCAATGTTGAGGAACTGGCAGTTACTCTTGTTGCTTTAGTGACCAACTGTTTGAGACCAAACAAAGTAAGAGTAGTTTCCCAAGCAGGATTGGAAGAAAACAAATTGATGTTAAAGTCGCCTAAGATTAATAGATCAGAAGTACATTTGGTTGCATTGTCCATCATTTCCGTAAATGTGTCATACCATTCAAAAGTGGCTGAGGGATTTCGATAAACAAAGCAGATTAATAACGGGGTGGCTTTGTTTGCTTTTAGTTCAATCCAAACGCTTTCCACTAGGTCTGATTCTAGATCTGTCCTTCTTCGAGCGCAATCCCTAATTGAATTGTTTAAATACACGGCTATACCCGTGTGTTTAGGGGAAACAGGATCGCGACGAAATACATGAAAACCCGGGATAGAAATGGCTTCATCACTGATGTTAGAGCACAATCGTGATTCAGTTATTCCAAACACATGGAAAGCGTTTGGTTGACTCAACATCACACATAAATCTGGAACTTTGTTATACAAATGATATATATTTAAATGTCCTATAAGCAAATGATGCGTATCAGGCTTGTCTGTAGACATAACTGATGTAGAAAGATAACAATAAATCAACACCTATGAGCCAAGAGCAAAAGATATATATTATTGTATAGACGTGTGTTGTTTTTCAGTGCAGACAAGGAAAAACAAGGCAGTCTATACGTTGACACACTACAAGTTCAATGTGTCTTGACCAACTGTCCAGTAGATGAAGAGTTACTCGAAGTTTTCCAAAAGGCGTCAATAATCGCTTATGACTGATGGTGTGCTGGGAAACACACAAGGAAAAAAATAGTGTCACAGTGCACTCGATGTGTGGTACGCTTACACAAAGATACCTAACCAGCGTCCCAAATCGCTCAAAATGTAAATTATGTATTCTCGTAGTGATAATGTTACTGATGTAGTAATAGACGAAGGATAGGAAACACCGTTACAGTGCGCACACGATATAAGAGATTAATTAGGAAGCCGAGAATGTCTATGATGTAGGAGATCACTTAGGAAGCAATGTGTATGATGTAAGAGATCACTTAGGAAGCAATGTCTAGTCACTGAAATTCTGCTGAACAACTGGCCCAACAGAAAATTCATAGAATATAATGTTTAATAGATGTATATAGGAGGATGCTCTGGTTATAGTCTCAGTAAACACAAGCTGGGCGATTGTACTGAGCCCAGACGTCGTGGTGCGTATACGGAGTGTGTGCCGGTGCGGTGACGTTGAATGGGTAGGGTTGCGCCATAGTGTTCCCCGAAAAGTGGTCCGTTGGCGCCGCACGATACTGCGGGTACATTGCAGGAACTGTCGGGAACTGCAGTATGTTAGGTGACTGCCACATATTCACGAACTGTTGATCTGGTGCCTCCTGTTGCTGTGGGGGTGACATGTCTTGTATCAGCATGTGTCCGGCTTGCCTCCCTTCCGCCAGCCCAGAGGGGACAAAAGCCGAACAGGCCCATCGCTGTTGCTGTTGAGATGTGCTGTTGAAACAGTCTCGTGTTATCTGGTGGCTATTTGCATCATACTGTGATCCTGGGTAGGAAGTAGATGTAGAGGACGCAGTCCCTGCCACAATTTCAGAATACAGTCCTTGAGAGTTGCCGCTACGCCTCTCACCACGGTCCCGGCCACTGCTCGGAGCACGGATGGCTGTGGAGGTGTCAGGAGGCACCCCACCCCTTTTCACGTTAATGGCCAAGCTAATTGTGCCCTGCCGGCTAGGGTGGATTGGGTCACTGCGCCTGTAGAGCCTTTTGCGCGGAAATCCATCTGTAGTAGAGAAAATCAGCGTGTTGTCCACAAATGTTACCCCACGCTCATAAGAGAGAGAGAGAGAGAGAGAGAGAGAGAGAGGAGAGAGAGAGAGAGAGAGAGAGAGAGAGAGAGAGAGAGAGAGAGAGAGAGAGAGAGAGAGAGAGAGAGAGAGAACAAACGGGGAGTACCCTTGGGCACGAAGTAGGCTGAGTGTCTAATACACAAAGCCAGCTAAACACCAACCCGAAGGCAAACCTTATATCACCATCGAGTTGAGGACTACCTCGGGGAAAAACGGGAGGACCCCGGGAAAAAAAACCCAGCATTTAGCATGGTACACAACAAGGAATATCGATGAAACAAAGCAAATAATCAAATTCAGTAAGAGAATAATGGTATAAGAGGAGAGTAGGTAGTTGTGAAACCATCTTCAAGGGTAACTCAAAAAAAAAAAAAACGGGTGTGGGGGGAGAGAAAGACAAAAGGGGCGGGGGAAGGGGAGGGGGAAAGGGAAGAGAGAGAGAAAGGGGGAAGAGAGAAAGAGAGAGAGAGAGAGAGAGAGAGAGAGAGAGAGAGAGAGAGAGAGAGAGAGAGAGAGAGAGAGAGAGAGAGAGAGAAAAAAAACAAAAAGGGAGGGGGGGGGGGGAAGGCAAACAAACAGAGCCACCAGCCCCACCCAACAGGCACCCTCCAGCCCACGGACGAACGCACAGGCATGCGAACAAGACGACCACATACATCCCCAAGGGAATGCACATGATCGCCCCCCACACCCGCGCATAAATCCAAGGACCGGCGACCAGGCGCCCAACAGGGAAGGGCAAGGGATCCAACTTAACGTATGGCCAGCGCTGAAAAAGTCCCCATGGGAGGCACAAAGTACATATCAATCAGCGCCAGCCGCAACTATCTGGTTAGTGAGTAGTCAGACAGAAGCGACTCGGTAAGGTAAATGACAGTTAGCAGAAGACACAGGTAAGGTCCAAAAAGTTAATCTTTCATATTCATCCCGAGTGGCGCCACAGTGCCCAGTTTATTAATCAAAAATTTTTCTCGGTCTTTCCTGGCCCAGACATTACTGGCTTGCATAAGCCAGAGGCCTTTAACACGAATGTCCGAGACGGAGTGATCGGCCTGGTTGAAATGTCGCCCGACCGGTCTATTGTAATGGTACTTGACCGACTGAAGATGTTCTTTAAAACGGTCGTTGATGGTTCTTTCCGTCTCTCCAACATAGAGTTGGCCGCATTTCACACAGGAGATGACATAAATCACGTTGGTAGTTTGACATGTGAAGTATCTGTCTATGTTGAATTTGTAGCGTAGACAGATACTCCCCGTTCGTTCTCTCTCTCTCTCTCTCTCTCTCTCTCTCTCTCTCTCTCTCTCTCTCTCTCTCTCTCTCTCTCTCTCTCTCTCTCTCTCTCTCTCTCTCTCTCTCTCTCTCTCTCTCTCTCTCTCTCTCCCCCCCCCGGCCTCACACACGCGCATTTACTTTTGCTCGCTCCTGCGCGCGCTTACACACACTCTTGTTTCTCGTGTTTAGTTTCTCTCGGAGTCTTTCTCTTACGATTTTTTTCTTTGACGTCATTTTTACTTTTGTTCTTCCTTTCCTTTTCTTTTCTTTTTCTTTTTACGTCACCTTCAGTTGCCGCATTCCTTCTGCATCTGAAGATAAGTAGCAAATAATGTCTCTGTTTGTTTGTCTATTTTGACAAAGGGTATTTACCCGAAATATTAATAAATTGTGTTGTACCGTTTTTTCTAAGCGTGTTTCTTTCTCCGTTGGGTACTTCTTTTCTTTTCTTTTCTTTAAAGGTTTAGCTGACTAGGGCCATCCGATCCACGATCTCCAAAGAGTAGTGGCCAAACCACCATTCGGTATGAAACCATCTAAATTTAAGATGCTATGATATTAGGACCAAGTTTGTTAATCTCTTTTTGTTTTTAGTGTTGTCTTCAAATATATATGACTTGTTTAAAAGTTAATTGAGTAAACACGAGACAAGCTTCGTTCACTGAAACGGCCATACATCATGCGAAAAAAGTAAACTAGTAGGCCTATTCTGAACTGGAACTTAGATTGTTATGCTTTCCTTTCCTGTAAAAAAAAAAAAATAAAGATTAAAAAAACAACACTTTACGTTTTAAAACAAGATGGCATTAACCATAACCCACAAAGTCTTTTCATATATGAGAGCTGTCCTCTCTGTCAAGAGTCTCTACTTTTTGACTGACCAGATTTTGATGTTGAATTATCTCTTATGGAAAAAGTCTCACAGATCTGCCAATCCCTCAGTGAATTCTATAAGGGGCGCAGGATACACGCGTCATTGATTTGTGAAACGTCATTTGTCATGACGTAAGTTTTAGTCTTTACTTACTTTTATATTTTACCTAATACGAGTTTCACTTTCACTTCATAGGCTTGAGAAAATGGTGACAAAACTAGAACTTCACAGTACAGTTTTAGTCTTGCTATAATTTGTGTGAAAGCAGGTAGACTTTGACTAGCTACTAAGTACACGGGTCACTTGCATGCTCTTTTGAATGAGCGTCGATATGTGTGTGCATGTTAGTGCGTGTGCGCGCACGTTCCAAACATCTTCAAAAGGCATAGATCATCATGTGCTTGGAGGGCGCCTGAGGATCTCCAGAGATGCGCGCATGTTCGTGTGTGTGTGTGAGAGAGAGAGAGAGACAATGACAATGACAATGACAATGAATCTTTATTTTCCAAGGATAAAAAGATTTAGGTCTGAAGACCTTTCTTCCATCTTGTCCTTGCTAAACTACTTACACAAATACTCACGCGGCCGCACGCACTGACACACCATAAGCGCCCAACAAGGCGAGTCATACTGGCTGCCCCCCTCGATCAGCTTCCGCTCGAAGGCGACAGCAGGGATACAGCCAGTGTGTACATATGGCGATCATATACAAAAACATCATAAACACATTTAATACACATAATGAGATATACATGCGCTACCAACTAACAAGTGTACCATAAAATTAAAAAAAAAAAAAAAAAAAAAAAAAAAAAAAAACCAAAACAAACAACAAAACAACAACAACAACAACAACAAAAAAACACTCAGATAATCAGATAGACAAATTCAAAATACCACGTCATTCTAAAAACAAAAGCAGTTTACGCTTGCATTTGTAGCAAATGCTGATGAAGCCTTGTCTTGAAAGCATTTATGGTCGTGATAGATTTTATTTCTTTTGGAAGTAAATTCCATTCTTTGGCTGCTGAATATGACATGGCCGATTTAAAAATGTCAAGGCGGGGCCTAGGCACTACCAGGTCGTTCCTCAGTGTCGGGTACGGAGTGTGGGGAGCCTTAAAGAGAGCAGCGAGATATCCAGGTGATTTTGAAAGTGTGATCTTACGCATAAATACACATTTATTGAATAAAAAGTGCTTACGAAGGGGCAACATATTTAATTTTGTTAGTTTATCGTCGGTAGTCAAAGGGGTGTGGGAATCTTTTAGGATAAGCTTTGCCGCACGTCTATGAAGTGAATTTATTCTTTTTAAAGAAATATTGCTGCATCCATCCCATACTGTCGATGCGTAATCTAGATGGGATTTTATGTGTGCGTTATAAAACAACTGCCTGGTTGAAACGTCGGTGAATAGAACTAGTCTAGATAACAAATATAGATTTTTTTGACAAAACCTTACAAATAGAATTAGTATGCGAATGCCAACTGAGCTGGTCGTCTACAGTGACACCAAGCAAACGATGTTCTCTAACTTGCGCTATTGGTTGCTGTTCAAGGGAAAGTTTGAGTGGCGGCGGGCTCAGCTGATGCTTTTGCCTTGTTGTCACAAGCATACATTCCATCTTTGATGGATTTGGAATCATGGAATTAGTCTGGCACCAACCAAAGACTTCATTTATTGTTTGCTGGAGTGAACTAGTGATTGTGGGCACGTCTGGCGCAGACACATCCAAAGTTGCATCATCTGCAAATAAGCTACAGGTAACATCAGGCTGTGAGATATGTAAAGGTAATTCATTTATGTAAAGTGTGAACAATAAAGGCCCGAGAATAGATCCCTGGGGCACGCCATGCATAATCAGCCCCTCAGAAGATGATTTGCCATTTACGCTGACATACTGTCGTCGGCCTTCAAGATAGGATTTTAAAAAGGATACAGCTCGGTCACTTACGCGGTAGACTGAGAGTTTTTCGATAAGGAGGGTATGGTTAACTAAATCGAAGGCTTTGGTAAAGTCTAAAAAGACCACTCCTGTCAACAGTCCTTTATTTATTGATGTGAGCCAACGATCCGTTAAATGTGAGAGAGCTGTTTGACAAGAGTGCCGCGGGCGAAATCCTGACTGTACGGGATGAGGTCGTGTGTGTCAAGAAAGTGTTGTAAGTGTTTGTGTATGTGCTTTTCTATGGGTTTTGAAAGTGAAGACAAGATAGAAATTGGCCTGAATTTATTGGGATCTGTAAGATCTTTGTTCTTAGGAAGCGGAATAACTTTGGCTTTTTTCAGATCAGAGGGGAATTCGCCACGCTCGATACAACGGTTGTAGATGTACGTTAAAGATTCTACTATGAAAGGTAGTGATAGTTTTAACACAGCAGTACTAATTTCATCATGTCCTGAAGTGCGCTTACTTTTGAGACATTCAATTGCTTTACCGACATCATGCACTGTCATGCAAGGTATGTGGAAAGATGAACGAGAAGAAAGTTTGCCATCACAATATTTGACAAGGATTGGGGATACAAACGGTGCCTTGGACGTAGTGTTTTGCAGCAAAGACTGGGCGGCAGAAAGAAAATGATTATTAAAAGTTTCTGCAGAAATAGAGGTATGTGTTGGGCTATAGTTTGATTTTGTAAGGGCATTAAGCGCTCTCCAAACAGAGACTGTATCCTTTTTGTCATTCATTATTCATTTAAAGAGTGACTTTTTGGCATCAAGAACTAATTTTTTAACGCGGTTGCGTTGCTTACGGTAAGCAGGGAAATCTTTTTTCTGTTTTAATTCATCTCTCAGTTGCATGGCATCGATCAAACCTTTGTTTAGCCAAGGCGGCAGTTGCGGGTTTTTTACTCGTTTTTCCCTAATCGGGGCGTGCCTATCAAGAACACTGAGGAACAACCTGTACCACTCAGACAACGCACCATCAGGCTCGCAATGATGATAAACTGTCTCAAAAGACACGGAACTAGGGTCAAACAAAAAAGCCTCTTTGTTCAAATGTTTAAAACTCACTCCACCCGGATCACCGCGATCCCGGTGATGGCCTGCACAACGCTTGCACACTGATCACCGCGATCGCGGGTTGTGAAGTTGGCCGCCTTCTACAAGAACTGGGGATTACTGAATACGAAACTAACCTGCCTAGTGTGCAGCTCTGTTTTCGTACAATGACCCTCATTCCTATTTTTATCACTAGGCCTCACAGTTACTGAAGTAGAGCGTGCTTTTCGAACATACTAGCTTTGCTTACATTTGCAAAACAACATGGCGTTTCTGTGTGCTTCACTCACCACAAGTGCGCAAAGTAATCGTCAATTTACTGTCAGAGAAGTGATAGAAATCATCCAGATTGAGGATTCTGATGCAGAAGAGGCTGCTGAAGACAGTGATAGCGATTTTGAAACAGCAGAGAGTGAGAAGAATGCATCTGATTGAACTGTTCGGTGGGTCACAAGTGAACTGATAACCGATTACACTTGGAAGTGCAGTGTGAAAAATAAGTGGTATCTTTACTATGCTCCAAAATATACATTTTTGGGGTTAGTAACTCAAAATTTTGTATATGCATGCACCCATTTACTAATCAACTAACCTGAAAATTGTATTTACATTTGTCAGAAAGTTTTTTTTTTATGATTTTTTTTCTAACCCATCGAAACAGCCAGTATACAGAGCATTGCTAACGAAAAAAACAGCCAGTGCTGATTGAGTTTTAATAAGCGATCTATACTTGATGGTAGTGTGCTGGTGTTTACGGATAGGTTTATCTGCTTTCACGGTCCAGTTACAGCACACAGGGTAATGGTCGCTGATTCCAACTTGTAGTACTTCCGTCTCCAACACTCGGCTCTTGTTCGTTGTATATATATGATCAATGAGTGTAGAGGACGTAGACGTAACACGAGTTGGAGATGTTATCAGCTGTTTGAGCCCAAAAAGTGTAATAGTGGACTTCCATGTATGGTTAGCGGAAAACATGTTAATGTTAAAATCCCCTAGCAAAAGCACATCTGATGTACAGTTTTTAGCTTGATCTTGCATGTCAGTGAAATCATCAAGCCATACATTTGGTGCAGAGGGGTTCCTGTAAATAAAACAAACTAATACAGGGCTTGACTTGTTTTTTATTTCAACCCAAACACTTTCCACTGTGTCTGATTCAAGGTCCGGGCTTCTACGGGTGATGTCTTTTATGGAATCATGAATATACACCGCAATGCCGGTATGTGTGGGGCATTGTGGGTCGCGGCGTATAAGGGAAAAATCAGGTATAGAAATGATGTCATCGCTGATATTGGAGTTAAGACGGGTTTCCGTGAAACCAAACAAGTGGAAAGGGTTGGGTTGACTCAAAAGAACACACACATCGGGAGTCTTGTTACATAGATGATAGATATTGAGATGACCTATATGAATATTAGAGGAGTCTGACATGTTGAAATGAGAAATATTGTGAACAAAACTGTTCAGAAACAGGTAATACGCACTGAGCTGCACAGGCAATAAACCTAATAAGGATCATAAGGACTGGCAGTAACGCCAAATGTTTGTCACAGTAAAGCACTATCGTGTAATTTAAAAACAATGACGAGAAAATCGAGTTGAAACTGAATCAGTGTCCACGCAGTTTCGCAGTCTAACACCTGAAAGTCAAAAGTCCAGTTTCACAGTCGTAAAGTCTATGGCAAAGGGAAGCACAAAAGAGTTAACAGAACCAGCTACGAACGCTTAGACAGGCTGCAAGGTCTGGTTGAACGGAGGGTACATCGATAAAGTACTGTACTGAAAGCCATGGGACGGGGCCCAGGGATACTGGCGTGTAGGCGACAAATTGTAGAGACCGTAGGGGTTCGGGATCTGGTGAAGCCAGGGTGTCGGGTACCACTGTGGTTGCAGAAAGGACTGCTCGTGCTGCTGTTGTTGCTGATGGTTAGGTGGTCTGTTTTGTTGGTCGACCTCTATATTTGTCTGTGACAGTACATCCGTACTCGCTGCAGAGTATGATGGTTCGCTGTGGGACTGCGGGCTGTGCGGATGCGGCTGGTGTTTGACCACACTAGAGCATGTCTGTTTTACTTCAGTCTGCGAGTGGGCCTCTTTCACTGCAGTCTCGGAGTGGTTGTCGACTGTGTGCCCACCCCACTTTATTCTGTAAGCCAGTCGAACTGGGGTGGATTGTGTCGCTATAAAGTGCCTTCCTAGGTAGCCCTTTTGTAGTAGTGAAAGACTGCGTATTGTCTAGGAACGTGGCCCCAAACTTGCGACAAACATGGCATAGATTGGCATTGGACTGGCCAATTGCGATGTTCATGGCATGTCTGGGACCACGCCTGGCAGGCAGAATGGACGAAGCCTGCACGAATCGCGCATCGGGGAACACTCGTTTGCAGTTACTGATGAATAAGGTTCTCCCACATCTGGCTGTTCACCTCGCTGGATTTACAGTCGTTAATACCTACATGTAGGGTGACACAGCTGATGTGGGAGAACACTGGCAGCGTCTTAAGCCAGTGTGTCAGGTGAGTCGTGGTCAGGCCTGAAACTGATAACACTTGCACTTTGTCTCCCTCGTAGGTAGCCATCTTGTTGCCCTTTAGGTGCTTGACCGTAGAGTCACCAAGGACGAGCGTAGTGGTGTCAGCCTGTATTGTCTGTTGAAAGATAAGCTGATCAGGCGGCAGCCTATCTAAATGGTGAGAGCGCGTTGGGATGATGACGGAGTCGGGACCGGCTTCGATCTTCTGCGGGGCCACATGGTCAGCGCTAATCAGCACAGGAATGCGGGCACCGCTAGCTTGGCCCACATCACCACTGACAGCAGCAGATGGCTCACTGGCGGCGTGTGGCGGTGTTACGTCACCTGACGTTATAGCGAGTGGAGGGGTCGGCGGGTGCGAGGTCAGTTTTCTCACCTGCTTCCTCACGTCCTGGATAACCTGACGCTGGTTGCCGGCCGTTGCTGATAGCTGCGTGACTTGAGTGGTCAACGTAGAGACGGTGTCATCCAGCTCTGACAGAATGCTGTTTGACACCTTCAGGTCGTTGGCCACTTTGACGGCCATTGTCTTTGATCGCGCTGTCAAGCTGGTTGATCCTGGCCAGTGCACACGTAAGGTCGCTCTTCAGCGATGACATTTCAGTGCGGAACGAAGCGATGAGTTCGTGTGCACTGGCGAGTTGAAGATTGATATCAAGAGTTACCGGCAGTTGGAGCGAGGATTGAGAGGCCGCTATGTCGCTGTTTGTATTGCTGGTTACGGTGGGCATAACATTAGACAGGGGAGACAAGCCGGAGTGTGGTTCCAACACCCTGTCCGGTGTGTCAACTGCTGTAGGGCACAGTGGATGGGGAATAGCGGACAATGGCTGTGTAGACGAGGTCGCCTTCAAAATGGGGCTTAAGTCTTGCTCACTGATGCCAGGAGGAGAGGGGGCTGGCTGGGCAAGCGGTCGGGGAGAGGGGGTACGATAAAGGCCGGGTGGAGTACTTGTATCCGCGCCCCCGGACGTCGACAGCGCCGTTATGTCCACAAGATAGGGGCGTGGCAAAGGCGTGGCTGCGTTGATATCGCGATGCAGTGCAGGCTGGTCGTCCATTGGCAGCTGGGTAAGGAGCACGATGCCTGGACTGTCCGCCACTGATGACATAATGTGGCGTGTCGAGGTGACAGGGGTGTGGTCCAGGGACACGTCCAGCAGACAGATATTGGTGGGGCCGGGTGGAGTGACACGGGACGGCGCGCTGTCGATGGCTGCTGGGATGTTGTGTTCAGGGCTAGCCGTGCCTGCGCGGAGTTGCTGAACATAGCGGCACAGCGCCCTGTACTCCTCCCTGACCCATCCGTGTTTTTTCTTCCCTTGAATGAGGAGGGTGCCACCCGTGCTCCTTCGTTGGCGGTAGTATAAAGTTATTGTGATAAGTTTCAAAGCACCATCAAAAATCCTGACACGGGTTTCTGCTAAATTGTCGGGGATTGTGTCAGCGGACAGATGTTCTGCTTTAGTGAGGGTCAATGGCTGCTTTTCGAAGTCTGTTTCTGACCATGTAATTAAAAACTGTCCTGGGTGTAAACGTTTCAGCTGTTCTACGTAGCGAACGTACAGTGCATTCCGCCAACACTTCAGAAATGCTACAGCACCAACGCCAGCTTCCGTGAATCGTGTTTGTAGATGGTCTCTTGTGTCTCTAAGCATTGGTTCACGTCCGGTGGGGGTAGCAGGAGTGTGGTTGGGGGAAGGCTGCTGTACAATCGCTATTGACCCTCTATGGGCCATGACTGATAAATTCAGTGTTGGTCAATAGTACTGAAGTACAGCTTTGAATACAGGGATTTGAAATTAGGACAACGTCACTTGGCGTGCGGGTGGTGATTGTTAGGGGTAGCTATACTGAGCGGGCGGTGAGGGGGTGGAGGTTACGGAGGCGGGGTAGCTATACTGAGCGGGCGGGGAGGGGGTGGAGGAAGAGGCGGGGAGGGGATAAGAAGCCGATGAGTAAGACCCGGCACTGGCTGAGAGTTTGACATTCTTTGGAATGTACACCCTCTCTGCGCTTGCGCGCACCTCCTTGCTGGCGAGACGGCTGGTCCCTCGCGCGCTGACCCACTTTCACATGTTACGCCGCAAAGCCGCAGTGCCAGCGCGAGGGATTGGAAGACGGTGCAGGTGGACTGGCGCTAGTTATTTCAGAACACGCGGCTAACCACACCATGGCTGCTTTCACACTCTTTCACAGTTCACAAAGATACCATCTTTGAGAAATTGATACAAATTACTCAGGCACGTTCAGACTGTCCAGTCACAAAAAACACATCACCGAAGTCCTCGTTCACTCATAAAGTCACACACCAAATATCATTTAACACACTTTCCTTAATCAATGGAAATAGGGTGAATTAATGCCCACGATGTAAACACAGCACCGCAACTGACGACGCCATCTTGAGAGAGAGAGAGAGAGAGAGAGAGAGAGAGAGAGAGAGAGAGAGAGAGAGAGAGAGAGAGAGAGAGAGAGAGAGAGAGAAATAATTACGTCATATTTATAGAGTATTATGTCAATGTCTGCGTGGTGACGGAGTTGCAAATTTTATGTCACAGCCACTGTCTGACTTTCTCTAGAAATCAATTTTTTTAAAAATTGTTTTATTTTTTTTCTGACAAAAATTGATTTTTACTAAAGAGTTTGAAAGGTAACAGAGCTGGCTAACGAACGCATTCAATGTCTTTCTCCAAACTAAATATATATTCAAAAGGTCAAGTATATATGACAAAAATTACGAACTCTACCTAAATCTGGGTCAACCCGTGACTTCCTATATAAACGGCTGTTTATGTCTTAAATGAGACATTCAAATGCAGTATGCTCGGGGGCTGCTTTAGCTAACCACTTAAGAAAGTATTTTGCCAAGTTTCAAGCTTGTGTGTACAGACATATCAGAGATTCTCTTGTTTACATACATGCGCATATACTGTGACATAATACATACAGGCTAGTACATGCATACCGCACTCAATGCATACATAAATACGCGCATACGGTGCAGTCGCGCCGAATGTACGTTCATCAGCGAGGTTAGCGTAACTAGACATGACGTAATTTTTATCTTGTTACTTAATTGTTGTTAGGGGTTTCGGCCTGCCCGCTTTGACATCATGTGGACAAGCTATTAAATTTGTCCCAGTTCAGTGACTGGAGTGACCCGTCGCAAAAGTATAAACTTGATAAAAGCGCCCGAATGCATATTTTTTTCCCTCCTTCTTTTACGCTTGTGCTCTCTACTGACTTCATTGCGGGATTGCAATCAGTAATCCCAATAACCCATTCTCCACTGTCGCACAACACTGTAGGTCTGAGATGCGTCGACCATTTTCGAGAGTAATGCCAGAAGTTACTACTAGCTTGGCACCTGTTGCCACCAAGGTGAGCACTTGCAATATCATGGTCGATCCATCTCTTGGAACAGTTGCATAGGCGTTAGACGACGCCTCCAAAATTTGGGAAATATGTGCGTCGGCTTGAATGAGATAAATTCGTGACCGCAACCATCGTCTACTAAGGGAAGTGAGTAATGGCCCTTGAATACATTCTTCTGCTTTGAAAGATAAAGAAAACGCACATTATCAGTTTTGTTAACGATGAGAAGTGTGGCCTGTGCTGAAAAAAAAATTGCTTCACGCGCGCACGGCTTGTGGAAATACAATCAACACCACCGTCTCAAACTTTATTTTGGCAAACGCCGATCAACCAGAGAGAGAATGCAGAGGAAGCAAGTTTTGCAAACACATATGCGGAATCAGGTGAGGACAGTATTTTGATCTGAATGGTGCAGTGTCTGGACTAAAAAAAGAGGTTATAAGACACAATCTTGCATTTTCTTTAATTCATCAACTTGTTTTACCCGCATTTTAGCGACAATACAAAAAAAGTAGTACCACTACAGGTACTAGTTTGATCCTGGCACATGTGAGTTTATGAGCTAATAATAAGCAGATTTTGCTCAGCACACTCTATCAGACGGGCAATAGAGCTCTATAGCAATCCAGACCAAAAAGGTGACTGCCAAGCGTGTGAAATGCAAAGAAGTACCCAACGTAGAAAGAAACACGCTTAGAAAAAAACGGAACTAAACAATTTATTAATATTTCGGGTAAATACCCTTTGTCAAAATAGACAAACAAACAGAGACATTAGCCGCTACTTATCTTGAGATGCAGAAGGAATGTGGCAACTGAAGGTGACGTAAAAAGAAAAAGAAAAGAAAAGAAAAGGAAAGGAAGAACAAAGGTAAAATGACGTCAAAGAAAAAAATCGTAAGAGAAAGACTCCGAGAGAAACTAAACACGAGAGACAAGAGTGTGTGTAAGCGCGCGCAGGAGCGAGCAAAAGTAAATGCGCGTGTGTGAGGCCGGGGAGAGAGAGAGAGAGAGAGAGAGAGAGAGAGAGAGAGAGAGAGAGAGAGAGAGAGAGAGAGAGAGAGAGAGAGAGAGAGAGAGAGAGAGAGAGAGAGAGAGAGAGAGAGAGAGAGGAGAGAGAGAGAGAGAGAGAGAGAGCGAGAGAGAGAGAGGGGGGGGGGGGGGGAGAGAGAGAAAGAGAGAGAGAGAGAAGACGAACGGGGAGTACCCTTGGGCACGAAGTAGGCTGAGTGTCTAATACACAAAGCCAGCTAAACACAAACCCGAAGGCAAACCTTATATCACCATCAAGTTGAGGACTACCTCGGGGAAAAACGGGAGGACCCCGGGAAAAAAACCCCAGCATTTAGCATGGTACACAACAAGGAATATCGATGAAACAAAGCAAATAATCAAATTCAGTAAGAGAATAATGGTATAAGAGGAGAGTAGGTAGTTGTGAAACCATCTTCAAGGGTAACTCCAAACAAACAAAAAACAAAAAAAAAAAAACGGGTGTGGGGGAGAGAAAGACAAAAGGGGCGGGGGAAGGGGAGGAGGAAAGGGAAGAGAGAGAGAAAGGGGGAAGAGAGAAAGAGAGAGAGAGAGAGAGAGAGAGAGAGAGAGAGAGAGAGAGAGAGAGAGAGAGAGAGAGAGAGAGAAAACAAAAAGGGAGGGGGGGGGGGAAGGCAAACAAACAGAGCCACCAGCCCCATCCAACAGGCACCCTCCAGCCCACGGACGAACGCACAGGCATGCGAACAAGACGACCACATACATCCCCAAGGGAATGCACATGATCGCCCCACCACACCCGCGCATAAATCCAAGGACCGGCGACCAAACGCCCGACAGGGAAGGGCAAGGGATCCAACTTAACGTACGGCCAGCGCTGAAAAAGTCCCCATGGGAGGCACAAAGTACATATCAATCAGCGCCAGCCGCAACTATCTGGTTAGTGAGCAGTCAAACAGAAGCGACTCGGTAAGGTAAATGACAGTTAGCAGAAGACACAGGTAAGGTCCAAAAAGTTAATCTTTCATATTCATCCCGAGTGGCGCCACAGTGCCCAGTTTATTAATCAAAAATTTTTCTCGGTCTTTCCTGGCCCAGACATTAATGGCTTGCATAAGCCAGAGACCTTTAACACGAATGTCCGAGACGGAGTGATCGGCCTGGTTGAAATGTCGCCCGACCGGTCTATTGTAATGGTACTTGACCGACTGAAGATGTTCTTTAAAACGGTCGTTGATGGTTCTTTCCGTCTCTCCAACATAGAGTTGGCCGCATTTCACACAGGAGATGACATAAATCACGTTGTTGTGTTGTACCGTTTTTTTCTAAGCGTGTTTCTTTCTCCGTTGGGTACTTCTTTAATAGAGCTCTATGCTCTGTTACTTACTTTTATCCCTAAATATTCACTGAATTTCTCACAAACTAATTGAAAAGAACAGCATTTGATTAATTAACGCCTTCACTGGGACGGCAATACAAACGTGTGTGTGTGTGTGTGTGTGTGTGTGTGTGTGTGTGTGTGTGTGTGTGTGTGTGTGCGTGCGTGCGTGTGTGTGTGTGTGTGTGTGTGTGTGTGTGTGTGTGTGTGTGTGTGTGTGTGTGTGTGTGTGTGTGTGTGTGTGTGTGTGTAATTACACTGTATTACATGACATGCGTGTATGCAGGTGAGCCTGTGACAAGAGATCTTTTGTACAAAAAGTGAGCACCAACAGAAATGTCCAAAGTAACAACCAACAGAGTTGTCTTTAAAATAGGCTTATTTTAGGAACTAGTTAATTTTGATGTATCTGGCATGTGAAATTAAATAATGTGACTGCAGAAACAGATGATTTCCAACAGTGATTAATTAAATCTTGCTTTTTCTGAAAATGTTGGTTGTTGTGGTGGACATTCGTTGATAAATATGATCACAATAAGTTAGTTTGTCTTTTATGAAGAGTATTTTATGCCGTTAGAAATTAATTGTTATGTAATGTGTTCAATCAGTGTTGGTTGTTAGTAATGTCACGGTGGACATACTCGGTCAATTTAAATCACAAAAGCACAGTTCTTCATGTGATTATCACATTTTACAAAATAAAAGTTATTCAGTCATTGTCCTTAGATGTAATAACATAAATTGATACAAATATGTTCCTGTCACACAGTAGAGAAAAATGTTGTCACACTGGGCATACTATTGGACATACACATGAGAATCATCCATAGATTACCCATTCTGATGAAAAGGAAACTTTGTGAAAAATGACAGTGGTTCAACAACAATGTCTTCATAGCGAAATCACATAAAGAACTAATTTTCTGTTGTAGGGCAGTTTTCTTGAATAAAAATATCGGTTGTTATGCGCACAATGTTTTGTCAAATACTCAGGTATGTAGACACATTTTGAGATTCATGGCCCCTGTCAGTATTGTCCTATCCAGTGTTAACAGATAATATCCAGATAATGATATGCACCGGTGAGAGTTTGCGGTGAACATGTAACTGGTTTTAAAAAAACAAACTATTTCAACTTCACGTCCTTAGGGTTGACCAACTCAACACCCAACCATTCTGTGGAGAGGCCACAGAAGAATAAGGCAGGAAAATCAACAAAAGAGGAATTGAGTGTGGCAGGGAGTCCATAAGAGGCCGGCTCTGGTGACAATGGTGGTTAAAATTATGTCACGGGCAGCTTATTTATGTTGTAAGTATTCCAGATCTTGACAAAGATCATGTTTTCAGGATTGTGGATCACAGGCATATTTCTGTGCTGAATGTCTCACAGAACATTACAAGCATTTTTAGCTACATTGTGCAGAAATGTAGAATTTGAGGAGGATTAAAAGATATGGCAGTATTCATGCACAGGACATACAAGGAAGTCATATTTCTGTGCTAATAATGTTGTTCAGCAGGCAGTATGTTTAGTTAAAAAAAAAGCCAGAAAATGTAGTGCAACTGTTGATGGACCTTGAACTGAAAATTAACATCCATGAAAGAAGACTGTATAATTATTATTCAGAATATATATACTAATGGTCAAAACTTAGGGGCCACATTTTATCGCAGACGCACCAACAACACCACACAAATAACGTAATAATACTTGGAGTGAGTACAGCGCTAATTTATTCAATAACAAATTCATGTATGTTTTGAGTAAATCAAGCAATTGTAACAACAGCAGTACGCTAGAATGTTCACCCACCACTCATTTGTAAACACACACACACACACACACACACACACACACACACACACACACACACACACACACACACACACACACACACAAATCTGGTCCAGTCAGTAGCGAGTGTACCCACCGTTTGCAGCTAAGCATTCAAATTTCAATGCAACTTTGATGCATGGTGTTCACCAGGGTTCGGAGAACATGTTGTGGGATCGCTTCACACTCTTGATGCAGGAACTGAATCAGCTGTGGGACGCCTTGAGTTGGCGGGTGGTTGCTGATTACACGTTGCCTCAGCTCTTCCCAGAGGTGCTCGATGGGAGTCAGATCAG
The DNA here is from genome assembly GCA_036245525.1 of Semisulcospira habei. NCBI lineage: Eukaryota > Metazoa > Mollusca > Gastropoda > Semisulcospiridae > Semisulcospira > Semisulcospira habei. Next base: position 264,986 of record BTPG01000003.1, read on the forward strand.
GTGAACGAGCTGGCCAAGCCATCCTCATGATGCCCCGTTGCTCAAGGTACTCATCCACCACACGGGCACGATGAGGTCAAGCGTTGTCATCTTGCAGAATAGCATTGTCGACTATGGCTTTGAGAGCTGGCTGGATGAGGGGCTGTACAATCTCGTCCTGATAGCGCAGTCCAGTCAGGGTGCCTCGTATGACTGTGGAGGAGGGTCCTGCCTTCTTTGCTGAAGCTTGCCCAGACCATGACTGAGTTTCCTCCGTAGCGATACAACTTTTGGACGCATCTATCCGTGAATCGCTCGCCTTGGCACCTCCAGACCCTCACCATGCCGTCGTTGAAGGAGACAGTAAACCGTGACTCATCAGTAAACATAACCTGAGTCTATTGGAGTCTGTTCCACCTCACATGTTTACGCCACCAGGCAACCCGGGCTCTGCGATGAGCTGGAGTGAGGGGTATTCTCACTGCCGCTCGGCATGAAACCAGGCCAGTTTCATTCAGACGTCGGCAGACTGTGCTTTGGCTGACGTTAACGTTTGCAGCTTTCATCAGTTGATGTCGCATAGTGGTTGACGTGAAAGTTCGGTCGTGCAGAGCCGCCACACAGAGGTATCTGTCATCCCTTCTGCTGGTACAGCGCAGGCATCATGAGCATGGTCGTCATTCTACCCGTCCAGTTTCTTGGAATCATTCCAACAGCCTCTGGATCACTGAATGGGACGCCCCAAGACGTCTCCCAACTTCTAGTTCGGAAATTCCATCCTGCAGCCATGCTGGCGCCCGGCCTTGATCTACTGGCGTTAGGCTTTGTCGTTGTGTCATGGTTAGGAAAGTGACAATTATGCCCCTACTGTACCGGTATTTGTAGCGAAACAGAAATGCTCAGTGTTCACGACTGACCCCATTAGCACGTGACTTTACCGAGTTTATCCACCTGCCTGCCTTTGGTACGCTTGCCAATATCGCACAGCTTTTCACAAAAAACTGACGATGTCTCACGTGCATTTGACACGTTCGTGGAAATTGATGAATTGTTGTCTATTGTTCCCTGTACGGTGGTCTGTCTAAGGTCAACTTTTAACCCATTTGGATCGAAAGAATATTGTATTTTAGCGTACTTGCGATGATAAACAATGATACAAAAAGCGGGGTGGCCCTTAACCATTAGAATAGTATTGTTGAAGAGGTCACTGCCGTTTTAAGTTTTACTTTTTGAATACTATAGGTGACACTCAGTGTCGTTTGTTACTCAACATGTGACATACAATATCTTGTGTTGTATATGACCAGATTTTGAAAGGATAGTAAATGTCCACATGATATCCCTGTCACTTAAAAGAGCTGTGTCTTTTTATGTGCACATTGAGCTTGTGTTTTAATCCTCATGAGCCACTGCGGTCTGAGCTTCATAGACTGATGCAGATCAGCAGATTTTTATAAGTCTTATCTTTACAGTCTTTTGTTTTTATAAATATTTCAGCTCCACTTCCTTGTGCTGATCTAGAGTTAACTAACCCAACACCCAGCCATTCTACGATGAGCACTGCACATGTTATTTATGTTGTAAGTATTTACAATCTTGCACAGAGATCATATGTTCTAAGGAATGTGGGTCATAGGCATATATTTAGGCTGTTGATGCTTAACGGAACATCACCAGCATTCAAATCTACATTGTGCAGAAATGTGAAATTCGAAAAAAATAGCAGTACAGAGGCTCATGACATAAACGGAGGGGAAAATATTATTTAACAATCTTGGTGAGAAGTCATCCATGAATAGTGCCTGTATAGTTTGAGTTAAAGCAAAATATGTCTGTGGTAATGAAATTGTCTTATGCATTGTGGGCGAAGTCATTGTACTGGCAGTTTAACTGGAAAAAAAAACATCAGCGGAAAAGAAGATTGTATGATTATAACTAAGTACTGAGTGATGTTGAAGTTTGCGCTGCTGTGTATATGTGTTTTAGATTTGAAAAACAGCATTTGACATATCAGTACAGTGCCTTAATTGTGTTACTCTGTATGTGATATACAGCGCATTGTGTTGCACGGCATGACCAGATGATGACAAGACAGTAACAATCTCCATATGAACTCCCAGTCGCAAGCACTTGCTCAGCAGAGCAGTGTCTTTGTTTAGCACAGTTTATGCTTCAGATCCTCGCGGGCCACTGCAGACTGAGATATCTTTTTATGGGCCAGTGCAGATCAGCAGATTCTTATGAGTCTCATCTTCACAGTATTTTCAGGAACTCTTAGAATACATGGGTTTTTATGATCTTTAAGGGTGCATGCGCTCATGAGGATCGCTGAGCACGCAGGACCTCTCAGTATAGCTGAGTGTAACGCATGCAGACTAGCCCCCAGGCGCACGTATAGACTCTGGCACAACAGACGCATACACCGCCACTGACTCAGACGGGCGCATTCACGTGGTAAAACACAACTCACGGGCTTTCTTTCTAACGAAGTCTTTTATACAAGATAAATGAAGAAAACGCTCAAAAGATTATCAACTATTTACAGCACACCTTCCCAACTACCAGCATCTCAACATCACATCCACATACACACTATTAATGCCAGACTAGGTAGAAGTATCTCACACTCCAACCTGTTTGGTGTTCTTGCCCGGTTACGTTCAGTCCTTTTCACGTCTAGGTGTGAAAGTCCTTCTTCGTACGCTCCCGAGTCGTCCCGTCCCTCGTACCGTGTAAATTACGCCATTTTTAATATTAAAATTATTGACCCCCATTCCGTCCCCATTATTACCAAATCAACCCTTTGATTTTTAAAAAGTGGCGATCATGATCGATGCATCATTATTGATTTCATTATCTTATGGAACTCTATTGTTATCTCTCTATAACTATTGTCTTTGTGAACACTTAAACATGTACTGTTAATTAAACAAACAAACAAAAAATGATGAACATTACCAGTTGAAATTTTTTTTACGACCATAACCCCTAGTGTGTTTACACTAGGCAAACAAGGAAATTTAATTCAACTGCAGACTAAAACCCCGGGTATTTGACTACCTCCTAGTGAGTACATGGGGTTTTACAAGTCTAATATGATCCACAAGAGCCCGAATTCATATAAGCTGTCACAGTCAGATCCTCAAGAGCCTCGGACCCCAGGCTTAACTCCCGTTTACAAGTATTAGTCATCTGTTTTGTTAGCTCTCTCGTTGCGAGTAAGCAGACCAGACTTTTTTAATATTATTTTACTGCTGACATTTCTAACGGCTATGTTTTGCCTTACTGAGTACTGTGACAGGAGATTTATATTTGACACCTGCTTTTCGTCTGCTTGTCTCTACACACACAAACAGGCTCACACACACATACACACACACACGCACTAACACACACACAAACACACACACACGAACACACACGCACACACACACACACACACACACACACACACATCATACACAACTAACCGGTAGGACAGTGCTGACGTCATAACATCTCAACCGGTAAATAGTACCGTGAATAAATTATAACAGCTCAACTGGTAAAATTAACACTAACTGGCAATGATCAGTCTTATCTGGTCATGCCTGTGGCTGAAAAATGATCTCGGTCTTTTCAAATTTTTATGCATATTTTAATGAGAAACACCTGACGAGTCTTAAGGCTACCACACAAGACTGGCTGAGCAAGTTTTCTGCTCACTGCGCAGTGTGTGGTGTGTTATTGATGCCACTGCCATGTGAGTGTCAACCGTCACTTGGTAATAAATAACATATGCTATATCATAAGCAAAACAGGTTTTGTTAGAGGTAGGTAACACACACACACACACACACACACACACACACACACACACACACACACACACACACACACACACACACATACACACACACACACACACACACACACATACTAACACACACACACCACCTACACAAACTCACCATACATGACACCCAACACCAAAAACACAAGCTCTAGTGCGTGTGGTTAGCAAACAAATATTATTTCCTCAATATTTTCTCAGGAACTTGCCCCGGTGCAGTAAAGAAACACATTCACCAATGTCAAGGATATCTTAAAATAACATGTTACAGGCTTAGGCAGGAAACACCACGCATCTGACTTCCTACCTCTAAGTAGGTATAAACCAGGGATTATTTTTGCAAGAGACTTAGATTCTCAGGAGCCTCTTTGTTTAGATTCTCATGATTGTTTCTTAGTTGGATCCTCAAGAGCACTAATTTTTTTAGGATTTCAGTCAACAGTCAAACCTTAAATACAATAAATATTCTACCTTTCTTTGAGACTGCGAAGTGACCGAGAGGGTACGTCTGGTAAAGTGAGGACATATATTATGCGCATGATATCTGTCCTCACTGTGCTGGGTTCGTTTCCCGATCGCGGTGTCCAGTTGACACTCTACACTACAGGACTTTCATAGGAAAAGGTGAATCCGCTACCCACCAGGGTTAACCCCCCTCCATAGGGATAGCGCATGAATCAACCGGGTTACATCGATTTCTCTGAAAGCAGGTGGCAGGTCACCAAGCAGCCCTTTTATCAATTTGTTTAAAATTAATTTTATTTTAATTTTTTTCTCTTTTTTTCTTCTTATTTTTATTTCAAAATGGCGACCCCAAGGTAATAGGTTTTAAACAGCAGCACATGACGCATTTATTTGTGTTTTAAGTCAGTCTCCTCTCAGCAAGCTAGAGTGGCAGTCTTTTAATCTGTAATGCAAGGCCATCATTGGAGTAAACTTAAAAAAATTACTGACTATATAGTTGAGTGGTGATAAATGTATGAAGTTATGTAATTTTCTAGGAAAACATGATTTTGCTTGATAACAAAAAACACATATACTTGCAATTTTGTTTTTTGTTTTACTTTTTTAAATTATAATATAAAATGAATCAAGGTGAATTACTTCTTCTAAACAATATCAATGCGGTAGAAAACAAAGATTTAGACTCTAAAAAACAGCGGCTTCTCTCTGTAGTTGTTTCAGGCAAATCAAAAGCTTATCTTGGTAAACAATACATGACAGAAGATGTAGAATCCCTCACGGCTGACGAATTAATTAAACTAAATTCTAAATAAGAAAATCACATTGCTTCGCTAATGACTAGGGATTTAAGTCGATCTCTTGTATGTCTATACACAAAAGCAGTGAGTCACTTTCTTCCTGTAGACACTGACAGTCTATCACACGACCTTGAAAGCAATCCCATAGTTTCAGGTTCAATCAGCAAATTAGCATGCATCATGTTTTACAAGATTGGAAATTACCTTGCACCTGTGGTAACCTTGCTTGTTACCGGGAGCCATATTGATTTTTTTAAAATAAATTTTACTGCAGAAGAAAATAAACGAGACCCAGACGACTCCACAACAGAACCCTGTTTTTTGACACAGGTTCAAATGGTGACTAAGATAAAAAGTCCAGGATGGGTCGAGGCTGGAAAATGATTAGCTGAATATAACAGACAAAAAAAAAAATACAGCTTAAAGCACAAACAGAAAAGGCTCATGTAACTGACCCACCATCAGGACCACTAACAGCACCAGCCCCAACACCAGTGTCACTACTGTCAGGACCACCAGGACCATCAGGACAATCACACCCTCATCAAAGTGAAAGACCTTCAACTGAGTCTAAACACGAAAGAAAACATATAGTTGCTGGATTTGTTGTCAGATTTGGTTACGTAGGTTACCAATTATACAAAAAATACAAACCACAGACTCGTACAGTGTCCAAAAAATCAGTCACTCCAAAAACAAAACCAGAAGTCACCACATTACCAGTAACACCCAAAGCCGTTGACCCATTTCTTATGCAGTGAATAAAATATTATTTTAATTTTTATTGCCTAAGAAAATGAGCGACACAAAGAACTTAATGAACCTTGTCTATCAATCTGCTGTAATTAGCTTGGCACACCCTGAACGACCAAGCAGCCTTCTCTAGGGACAGCACTGATTGCTTCACACTGAGAGGGGCCTAGAAAAGGTGGCCTAACCAAAGCTCATCCCCTCGTAACCCCAGTTGGCTAGCAGCGGTCAACAGGCATCTTCTCATGCGGTCAGAAAACAAGAAAAAACAATGGATCCACTCTCATGACGACCACGACCGGACTCAACGTAGCATGCTGGATCATCCGAACCATGGTCAACACAGCAGACAGCGGACGCCCTGAACGTCGCTCGCCCTCATTGCCCATGAATTACGGAGGTTAAACATCGACATCGCCGCGCTCAGCGAAGTACGCCTCCCGGAAGAAGGCAGCCTCTAAGAACTTGGCGCTGGCTACACCCTCTACTGATCAGGCAGGCCTGCATCAGAAAGACGGCTCTCAGGCGTGGGCTTCATGGTGAAGACCCCCATTGCGACTAAGTTGGAAAACCTACCAACGGGTCACTCTGACCGCATCATGTCTATGTGCCTCCCACTGAGACACCATCAATACGTCATCCTTCTCAGTGTGTACTCCCCAACCCTCCTGTCAGAGCCTGCAGAAAAAGACAAGTTCTACTCTGACCTGCGCAGCCTCCTGCAGAGCACTCTTGCAGACGACAAAGTCATCATCCTTGGCGACTTCAACGCCAGAGTGGGCCAGGACTCTGAAGCCTGGAAAGGAGTCCTCGACAAGCATGGCGTTGGGAACTGCAATGACAATGATCGCCTACTGTTGGAGCTCTGTGCAGAGCAGCAACTTGTCATCACCAACACTACTTTCCAGCAAAAGGACAGTCGAAAGACCACCTGGATGCATCCTCGCTCCAAGCATTGGCACCTTATCGACTATGTCCTAGTGAGTCAGAGGGACCGCAGTGACGTCCTCCTCACCAGAGTGATGCCCAGCGCAGAGTGCCACACTGACCACCGCCTTGTTCGCTGCAAACTCAGGCTCCGCCTCAAGCTGAAACCCAAGAAAAAGCTTGATGTTGCCAGCCTTCAGCGTGACGACAAGAAAGCTGCCCTTCAGGCCGATTTACAGCGCATGCACAAAGACACAGTTGATCCAGCTGACTCCTCCCCTGAAACGCTCTGGGAACAACTGAAAACTGCTATTGTAAAATCGTCTGTGTAAGTTTTGGGCTTTGCTAGAAAGAGGAACAAAGACTGGTTTCACGAAAACGACGTAGAGATCCAGGAACTTCTAGCAAAAAAAAGAGTCCCCCACCAGGCCCACCTAGCCCAGCCTTCCTGCCCTGTGAAGAAGTCTGCCTTCCGTCTCATCTGCAGCAGTCTCCAGCCCAAGCTTAGAGAGCTCCAGAACGAGTGGTGGTCCAGACTCGCACAAAGGACCCAGCTCTGCGCTGACAACGGTGATTACAGGGGCTTCAACGAAGCCCTGAAAGCAGTGTATGGCCCTAGGCACCTGGTACAAAGTCCCCTGCGAAGCGCTGATGGACAGGCACTCCTCACAGATCATACCTTTATCTTGAACCGCTGGTCGGAATACTTTCAGGACCTCTTCGGCGCTGAGCGCACTGTTCAAGAAACAGTCATCCTCCAAATCCCACACCTTTCACTAAAGGTTGAATTGGACGAACCGCCCACCACCGAAGAGACCCTCACAGCCATCAAGAGTGGCAAAGCAGCAGGCATTGACGGAATTCCGCCAGAGATCTGGAAACATGAAGGCCCAGCACTGCACAACAAGCTCCACGACCTCTTTCTCTGCTGCGGGGAAAAAGGAACACTACCAAACGATCTCCGTGATGCAGTCATCATCACCCTGTACAAGCCTGGGTAAAGTGTATGGAGATCCTGGGATGCCCAGTCCTCAAGATCCCCCTCTCGGCCTCGCTGATGTATCCAAAGGAATGCAAAGCAGTACGTTTGGCACCAGTTTGGCTGCAGGAGCTGCCAGAACAGTGCGTGAATACAGGCAGCTGTCTGCCTTCGGGGCTCCACTCCTGATTTGAAGGGTTTACTCCCCCACATTTGGCCGTTGGATCCAACCTGATCTCCTCCGTCCTCTAGCCGTTGGCTGTCAGAAACAGCTCATCCGCCTAGTGGTGTAATGTGAACACCACCCCCTCATATGGTTTAGCTCACCAGCTGAGGTGGTTTGCCAGGGTGTGGCGCTTGGAGTCAGCACGTGAGAGATTAAGGAGATGGATGAGGACCAGTGATGCCCGTCCGTCCTATGTAGGACGCAGCTGCCGAACAGCAAAGGTACTACCTCTATCCAGAGCCCCCTATATGTAACTAATGGGATTAATCATAGGCAAAGAAACATGTTCTCACCCATAATGTGTGGCGTTATTTTTCAGTATGTACTTCAGTATGCTTTTCTGTTACAAGCCGCACTGTTTCAACCAGGCTGCAAGTCCTCTGATAACGGTATAATGGATGGGGGTGGGGCCATTTTGTGACCAAATGGGTTAGTGGTGGACTGATGGTTCTTAAGTGCACAGTTGAGGTCCCATAACGTGAGGCAAATATGGAAATGAGTGCAGAATATAAATTATAACACGAATTCATTAAAGACAAAACTCACCTAACACAGAAATTTCACCTCCCACGGGTTCTTCAGCTGTTTCGATGATGACCGACCAGTCAGCCAAGATTTCACCACTGGCAATGTCTGGACAAAAAAACTCTAATATTGTTTTGAAATAGTAAACAGCAAAACAATGTGCTTTATTCAGTGCTGGTTAAACCTTTACACTGTGTCGTGATCACCGAAACGTGGCTCCGCTCAGCTGGCGATGAACCCATCATCGCCAGCGTCACTCCGAGTGGCTACCGCCTGGCCTCCTTTCCGCGCGATTCCAGAGGGGGTGGCATTGCCATCATCTACAGGGACTGTCTTTCCGCTCACCTCTCCTTTTCTCAGTCTCTACCTTTTGCTCATCCCTCCGTTGCATTTGTCGAGGCCGTAGCAACACTCCCTGGCCAGTCCCTCATCTTCTCATGTATCTATCGCCCCCCTCCAAGCTCTCAAAACAAACTCACAAACTCCATGTTCCTCACCGAGTTTGACCTCCTCCTCGACCACTACAGCACACGACCCGGAAAACACATCCTTCTAGGCGACTTTAACTTCCACTTTGACAAACCCGACCACCCTGACACAAAACGCCTTTGCACGTCACTTTCAAACCACAATCTTACACAACACATCACTAAACCCACCCACCGACTCGGCCACACCCTCGACTGGATCATCACCCGCACCTCCGAGCAACTCTTTCTCGACTCTGACACCTCCTCTGTGCTTCCATCCGACCACCTCGCTATTTTCGTCTCCCTCAATCTACCTCCCCCGAAAAAACAAAGCTCATTGTCTCTCGTCGCAAACTAAAATCTGTTAACCGCGAGAGCTTCTTCGACGAAGCTGTCGACCTTCTCTTGGACCCCGCCCCCTCTCCCGATCTTGCATCCCATTTCGATTCCTCCCTTCGAAAACTTCTAGACACTCATGCCCCTGTCACCACCTCCTCCATACCCAACCGACTCCCCTCCCCCTGAATCACTGACGACATAGCTGAGGCCAAGCAGGAGCGCCGACAAGCGGAACGCCTCTGGCGCTCATCTGACCTCACTGTTCACAGACAGATCTTCCAAACAACTAGATCCAAAGTCTGCAAAATGATCTTCGACTCTAAACGCAAACAACTTCAAAACCAAATCATGGAATCCACTTCTTCCAAAACCCTCTACGCCACCATGAACACACTCCTAGGCACTTCTAAAGACTCTCCTTTCCCCAACACACACAGCAAAGAAGAACTCCCGTCTGCTTTTTTTACCTATTTTTCGGACGAAATCCAAAATCTGCGCGACACACTCGACACCCTGCCTTCTCCGCCTTGCCCTCCCGACCCCACCTTTTCCGGCACTCCCCTCTCGTCCTTCCGCCCCGTCTCTCAGGATGAAGTCCTCAAGACCATAAAGTCCATGCCCTTCAAAACCTGCAAACTAGACCCCCTCCCAGCTTCTCTCTACCGCGACGGCCTCCCAAAACTTCTGCCCTTCATTACCGACATCATCAACGCATCTCTAGAAAACGGCTCCGTCCCCGATATCTTCAAGTCCGCCATCGTCCGTCCTCTCCTCAAAAAACACAACCTCGACCCAAACGAACTCAAGAACTATCGCCCAGTCTCCAATCTCTCTTTCCTGTCCAAGCTTCTTGAGAAGGTTGTTCTCAACCAGCTCAATCTCCACCTCACCGACAACATCCTCCTCAGTCCATTCCAGTCTGCCTATCGCAAACATCACAGCACTGAAACAGCCCTTCTACATATCTTAAACGATCTGCTTCTCTCCACCGACTCGGGCAACATCTCTCTTCTTACACTACTCGATCTCTCGGCCGCCTTTGACACTATAGACCACTCTATCATCCTCCACCGACTCCACCACTCCTTCGGCATCACTGACTCTGCTCACTCCTGGTTTCTCTCCTACCTCTCCGACAGACAGCAGTCCGTCACCGTCACTTTTCCAACCCAGTCACGCTCTCCTGCGGAGTTCCACAGGGGTCCGTCCTGGGGCCCGGTCCTTTTCACACTCTACACCTCTCCTCTGTCCAACATCATCCAGTCTCACCGCATACAACACCATCTCTACGCTGACGACTCACAACTGCTAGACAAAGACAAACTCGACAACACTCAGTCACTACTGACTCGCACGGCTGACTGCTACGAAGACGTGAAAAACTGGATGACAGCAAACAAGCTGAAACTGAACGACGACAAAACGGAAGCCATGCTGTTATGCACTCGCCGGAAACTCTCCCAGCTCCCTCCCTCTCTCCACCTTTAACTCGATAGCACCCCCATCTCCCTCTCTGACTCGGCCAAGAAGCTCGGCGTCATCCTCGATTCCTCTCTGTCTATGACCAGCTTCGTCTCCGCCACGACCCAGGCATGCTATTTCCACCTCTGCCGCATCAGTCAGATCAGAAAATACATCACTACCGAAGCTGCCACCAAACTTGTTGTCTCTCTCATCTTATCTTGCATCGACTACTGCAACTCTCTCCTTTCCGGCCTTCCTCACTCCACCATTTTCACTCTCCAGCGCGTCCAGAACAATGCTGCCCGCCTCGTCCTCAGAAAGAAAAAATCCGACCACATCACACCCCTGCTCAAACTCCTTCACTGGCTCCCCATCCCCCAACGCATCCAAAACAAAATTATGTCTCTCTGCTACAAATCCCTGAACAACTGCGCTCCCGCCTATCTCTCCAACTTACTTCACCCTAAACACACCTTCCCGCTCCCTCCGCTCTGCCTACGACCCTCTCCGACTCCACATCCATCGCACCAAACTTAACACTTTCGGCCCCCGCTCCTTTTCCGTCTACGGTCCATCCACCTGGAACACTCTCACACTCTCTCTCCGTCAGAAACACTCTCTCTCCTCCTTCCAGTCCGCCCTCAAAACTCACCTCTTTCAACAGTTTTAGCACTATATCACCACACTCCCAAGCTGACCGTCGTAATGTATTTTACTGTTTGTGGTACGTGAGTCATTGTCTTAAGCGTGCGCATGCGTGCGCGAGTTGTGAGTGCGCGCTTAGAGTTATGATTATTATAAGATAAGCGCATTATAAATACCGTATTTATTATTATTTAAATTATTATTACACCTGTTTGTCCCACATACCAAAGGCTCAAGTAAAGAAAACAAAAAAGAAAAAGTTTTTGGCGTGTGCTAATGTTATATATTTTTCACTGCTATTAATAGAACATGAGGATTGGAAATAAATGAGCTGCTGAGACCACCAAATGAGTGTATGTTCATGTACATATGTAATTACAGGAAACATTGGCCTACTACTCACAACTTCTGTTAAGAGCAACAATGCAGAGGCTATGTACAATTATTTATGTTGCATGTGTGCATGAATCAGAGGAAACCTGTGATGATATTGCTGTTGAATGCTTGTATTAGATGTTATAATTATTATTATTACAGTGAGTTCAATTGTATGTGTCACTTTTTATTGTAAATGTTACCAATGTCTTCAGCCACACTACTCATTTTGTGAAGAAACCATTCTGCATGATGGTTTCTTTCATTTTGCATGATGATGAAGATGAAGATGATATGATGATGCCATGGTGGTCCATGTGGTTGGGGACTGCGTGACAGGGCCGCATTCCACGCTTCCTGTCATAAATATTCTGGTGTTAACCAGGCCCAGGAACTGCGGACACCTGCGGTGCCAGCCGTGTAATCATCCACACCTTGCGATGTGTCATAACCCGTGTAACACCCCCAAAGTCGCACCCGTGAAGTGGGTGTAAACATGGAGGCCCAGCACTGCACAACAAGCTCCACGACCTCTTTCTCTGCTGCTGGGAAAAAGGAACACTACCAAAGGATCTCCGTGATGCAGTCATCATCACCCTGTACAGGAACAAAGGAGAGAAGTCTGCCTGCTCTAATTATCGTGGAATTACCCTGCTGTCCATTGCCGGGAAAATTCTCGCAAGGTTGCTCTTGAATCGGCTGGTACCTGCCATCGCTGAAGACCACTTCCCAGAAGGCCAGTGTGGCTTCAGAGCCAACAGGAGTACCACCGACATGGTCTTTGTGCTGAGACAGCTTCAGGAGAAGTGCCGCGAGCAGAACAAAGGGCTGTACGTAACGTTTGTCGACCTAACAAAAGCGTTTGACACTGTGAGCAGGCAAGGTATGTGGCAGATCCTGGAGCGACTAGGCTGTCCCCCAAAGTTCCTCAACATGATCGTCCAGCTCCACGAGGACCAGCAAGGCCAGGTCAGACTAAACAGTGACCTCTCAGAACCATTCCCAATTCGCAATGGCGTGAAGCAAGGCTGCGTTCTGGCACCGACCCTCTTCACCATCTTCTTCAGCATGATGTTGAAGCAGGCCACAGTGGACCTCGACGACGACGACGCAGTGTACATCAGGTATCGTCTCGATGGCAGCCTGTTCAACCTCAGACGACTGCAGGCCCACACAAAAACCCTAGACCAACTGATTCGTGAGCTGCTCTTTGCTGATGACGCTGCCCTCGTTGCACACACAGAGAGAGCTTTGCAGCGCATTACGTCATGCTTCGCAGATGCCGCCCAGCTCTTTGGACTTGAGGTCAGTCTGAAAAAGACAGAGGTCCTTCATCAGCCGGCACCCAAAGAAGAGCATCGCCCTCCCCACATCACCATCGGCGAGTCTGAACTGAAGTCTGTACACCAGTTTACCTACCTTGGCTGCATCATCACGTCAGACGCCAAGCTGGACAAGGAGCTGGACAACAGGCTGGCAAAAGCGAACAGTGCTTTCGGGCGACTATTCAAGCGGGTGTGGCACAATCAACAGCTGAAAAAAAGGCACCAAGATCAGCGTGTACAGAGCTGTCGTCCTCACCACCCTGCTGTACGGTTCCGAGTCCTGGGCCCTCTACCGCAGCCAACTACGACTCCTCGAACGCTTTCACCAGCGCTGCCTGCGTACCATCCTCAGCATTCACTGGAGTGACTATGTCACCAACGTCGAGGTCCTTGAACAGGCGGAAACTGTAAGCATCGAGGCTTTGCTGCTGCGGACACAGCTTCGCTGGGCGGGGCACGTCTCTAGGATGGAGGATCATCGCCTACCCAAGATCACTCTGTTCGGCGAGCTCGCCACTGGACACCGAGACAGAGGGGCACCAAAGAAGAGATACAAAGACGGTCTCAAGAAGTCACTTAGTGCCTGCCAAATCGACCACCGCCAGTGGTCTTCGCTTGCTGCGGACCGTGACACCTGGCGCTCCACCATTCACAAGGCAGCCGTCTCCTTTGAGGACTCTCGCAGAACTAACCTTAAGGACAAGCGGCTCAGAAGAAAAAACAGAGCTGTCGTAACTCAGAACCCTGACCAGACCTTCCCCTGCAGCCACTGCGGTCGTACCTGCCTGTCCCGGATTGGCCTCCGCAGCCACGAAAATGCCTGCAGATGACGTGGGCAAGCCCTATAGAATCTTCGTTCGCGAAGTCAAGCCAAGAGAGAGATATGTAATTACAGGAAACATTGGCCTACTACTCACAACTTCTGTTAAGAGCAACAATGCAGAGGCTATGTACAATTATTTATGTTGCATGTGTGCATGAATCAGAGGAAACCTGTGATGATATTGCTGTTGAATGCTTGTATTAGATGTTATAATTATTATTATTACAGTGAGTTCAATTGTATGTGTCACTTTTTATTGTAAATGTTACCAATGTCTTCAGCCACACTACTCATTTTGTGAAGAAACCATTAACTGTTGATCAGCATAGAACAAGGTCACAGGGGATCAGGAAATATGTAAAAATAGCAATATTTTGACTCAATTTATTTTTACTGAAATACTATTCACAACTTCACACCCAAACTTGGTACAAAGATATCTGATGGTAGACCCTTCTATGCATACTAATTTGGTTGATCCCTCAGAAAGGTCAAGGGTCAAAAGAGCTCAGGAAATAGGTGAAAATAGCCATATTTTAACAACATATGTTTTAGATGAAAATACTAGTAACAACTTTAGTCCAAACTTGCTACAGAGATACCTGATGCTCACTACTCAAAAAGGTCAAGGGTCACAAGATAGGTAAAACAAAATAACACAAGATATTTTGACAAATAATTTTTTTTTCTCAAAAACTAGTCACAACGTCAAACCCTAATTTGGTACAGAGATACCTGATGGTAAGACCTATCTATGCATACTAATTCGGCTGACCCCTTGAACAGGCCACGGGTCACAAGAGGCTGGCAAATGTGTGTATAGTGCCGATTTTTGAAAACATTGTAGGCAATACCAACAGTAATGCAAATTTTTCACCCAAATGTGTTACACAGATAGTTGAAAATAAGACCTGCACATGCATTCATGATATGAATCAGGCTTAGTGAGAAAATCGTTGGGGGCAGGTTGGAGAGCCTTGACGGCCTCTACAGGACGAGAATGATACGCAAGGGCCTGAGGCTGGCAGCTGATACTTCCCACTGCCTTTCTAAGCACCTTCAAAGCTCCCGTCTGGCCGTAGGTTCAAGGCTCCTCTTGTTAAAACCAAACGCTACAAGGGCAGCTTTGTACCCTCGGCCATCCGTCTCCGAAATGAAGAGTGTGTTAACTAGCGTCTCTCTCTCTCTCTCTCTCTCTCTCTCTCTCTCTCTCTCTCTCTCTCTCTCTCTCTCTCTCTCTCTCTCTCTCTCTCTCTCTCTCTCTCTCTCTCTTGTTGCCGCCGTTGAGGAACTTGCACCTCAGATGTCGCAGTGGCATTTTGCAAGTGACAGACTCACTCCTATACCACTAACACTGTGTTCATGTAGTGTTTTTTTGTTTTTTTTTTCACCATTGTTATAATGTGGTTAATACCGTACGCGCGCATATGATCCCAACGAAAGAAAATTTGTCGGCTAGACTGACACAATAAAGTTTTTGAATTGAATTGAATTCTACTTTAGTCGACTCGTCGCAAAGGTCAAGGGTCACGGGGGGGGGGGGGGGGGGGGGGGGTTGACAGATGTGTGCAAAAATGCTTACATTTTCAGAAAACGAAAACATAGATTTTGCTGATGCACAAGCCAGCCCTTGTCACAAAGGTCACACATTTAAATTGGTCATACACGTGAGTCATAATGGCTTTACCTTTTTTGTTTATTAATGATAATTTATTACTTCAAGTAACTGTCCTTTTCCTGCATACTCATGACTTACTGTACACTTACAGACACGCCATACATGCCGGCTATACACAACATTCAAGCAAACAATAACTCAATGTATTCATTCACCTTTAATGGAATACCTATGGCCACAAAATAAAACTGCGTTACACAATTGCTGCTGCAGTGTTGCCTGCAAATAGTAAAGGTAGCTTTCCAGTGGTAAACAATAAGCTTGCTGGAGCCACTGTTGGAATTGCAGTGCCTGTTGATAACCCTCAAGCAAAACCAGTAAGACTAAGAGACAATGATTAAAATATGTGACAAACAGATTACTATTACCATGTGTAGTAATATAAAAGTACATAGAAACCAAGAATTTAAAATTATTACTGATATATCATAATCTTTAAAACAATGCTCCATACCTTTCACTTGCAGGAAGTTTGATGGTCGGTGCAATGTTTGGGTACCCGATACTGAAACAGCCAACAAGGAAACTAGTAGTAGTATTAGACACTTGAATTGAACAGAAAATAGAAAATAACTTTAATAGCATGATCATGTTATATCCTCCGGCAATACATTGCGTTGACAAAGTCTCTGTTTTTTACACTTTTATTCATAGCAACCAAAACATTTCATCCTTGGGAGGATTAAATATAATACGAAATATAGTTCTTTTCGTAGAACATAATAAGTGATTGGTTGCAGTGACTAAAAAAAAAAAAAGAAAAAAAAAAAAGAAAAAAAAAAGAAAAGAAAAAAACAAACAAACAAACAAACAAACAAGCGTATGCCATGTATTGTAAACGTGCATTGATAACTGGGGTCTCTGTCTGCCAGTAAAGTTTTTATTAAATGCCTATTACTAGTAATACGAATACAACATATGAATGGACTCACACACACACACTAACGTTAACACACACACACACACAGTGAGTGAGTGATATGCCTAAATCAAACATGCAGTAATGATTTATAGAAAATCGTTTCCCTGGAACGCCGAGCAGATCGACAGAATCTTTCCCAAATATATCTTCCACTGCATGTTCGTGTAGGATGGCCGGGGCTGGGGGGCCACCGCCAGTCTGTTGCTGGTGGCGATGCTTTGCCCGAAAATTCGATTTCATGTTGGTTATCTTGGCCATTAGCTCCTCGACAGTTCGATCGGCTACACCAAGCGCATTTACGCGTTGACAAATGCCTTTCCATACTTCTGTTTTCCGTTTGTTCGTTACGGCACTTGAATGGCTCGCCTGCAACAGCTCTTTGTTAAATGTATACTCCTGAAAAAGTACATTCCATTCGTCAGCGGAAAAAAATTATTTTATGCGCGCGCTTCTTTCCGTCCTCCATCTTTGCTGATTATAAACACGAACTGCGCATGCGCCCACTTGTCACAGGGATTTCCTCAAGTCTAAAAATAAAGTAAGCCTTAACTAATGGCATGGTTTTTGGACAATGTGCATTCCAATTAGATTCCGTACAAATGGTCCATTTACAAATGACCGTATAGGCGTAATGTGCCATTACTTTTAATGATGCAATGTGCGTATGGCCCAAGAGCCCTAGAATAAATAGAAATATGGGAACCCATTGTCACATAAAATTGTAGTTAACCCACTCTGAGGCTTTTGTTTCCATGTGTTTGTGTGTGTGTGTGTTTGTGTGTGTGTGTGTGTTTGTGTGTGTGTGTGTGTGCGTGTGCGTGCGTGTGTGCGTGCGTTTGTGTGTGTGTGTGTGTGTGTCTTGTGTGTGTGTTTGTGTGTGTGTATGTGCGTGTGCGTGTGTGTGTGTGTGTGTGTGTGTGTGTGTGTGTGTGTGTGTGTGTGTGTGTACACAAAAGATCTGTAATGGGTAACTGTCTTTACCATCCTTATGGAAAATGGGTGTGTGTAAAAATCTGGGTGCCAAAGTCAGACACCAATTTTTTTCTGAGGGTTGTTTCTGCATTGTCTTGGGGTAAAGATTCATACAAAATAAAAAGATCAGTTTTTCTCATTTTGGCGTTATACACGTGCACTTTTGTGTTTAATAGACACGCCTGTAGTGTGTTTGAAAACTTGTCCCTCCCAGCAATGTGTGTGTCTGTGTGTGTGTGCACAGAACCCCGAAAATGGGCGTGTGTGTGTGACATCACCTTTCTCAGCTATAAATAACTTCATAGCTGATATGGGTCAGGAAGGGTGTGGGGGGGGGGGGGATATTTTGTTGTTTGAGGGAGTAAATTGTTTATGTTCCTACAAAATTAGGTTTTTTATTTGAGGATGTGGTTGTTTTGTTAAAAAAGTGCTGAGTTGTGATGTACTTCCGGGGTGATGTGGAGGGAGGTGATGTCTAGTACAAATTTGAGATTCATGTATACGTTCACCAGGGACTTAGCCTATACGTTTTCTACGTTTGTTTCCATGTCAGATGAAGAAGGATCTTTGATCCGAAATGTTGTTCTTTGTTTCTATTTTAAAGGGTTTTCCACCACTATCTTCTGTTTTTCTTTGACTTAGCCTATAATTATATTGGTGCGCCGGTTGCTAAGAAGTGAAGTGATTGTATGAGTGCGCAGTGTGAGAGAGGACGTATAGACTTTGGGTGAGACTGCTGTTGTCTTGTGTCTTTTGGTTCAACCTGTTGCTTTGTTTGTGGGTTTGTTGGTGTTATGCTTTCGTTTTGACTGCAACTCCTGTCAGATTGTATGCACAAATTGATTGAATGCAAATGACGTCACACAGTCAGTGTCGTTAGGTACGTCGTCTTCTGTAGTCGGTCGTTTAGTGCAGTATGTAATGCTAGGTCAGAGAAAAAAAAACAACAACTAATGTTGCCAAAGGGTGTAATAGTAAAGTATTGTTTGTGTGAATGCTGCGTGTTTGAGGGAAGGACTGGAAAGCCGAGTGCTGAGTGAAGAGAGAAGGCGACAATGGGAAATCTATGATATCCAGCACTATTACGTTGGAATAGATGCATAACAGTTACGACACGCCTGTAAATGAAAACACTTTTAACATTAACAAAAGTTGAGTAAAAGAAGAGGTTTTAAAACAGTTTTAATAAAAACTGTTGCCCGACACGCTTCTAAAAACAACAGTTTCTTAGTTTTAAACCTTGCACCGCGCCATAAACGCCGCGATTGCTTCTCAGTCTTAGCTGTCCTGTAGTGTGGAATGTGGGACTTGTCCAACTGGATCCATCTGATGCACTCCAAATGTGTATTTGTGGGTGGTTTGATGTGGAACTCGGTGTGCGCCTCAGAAATGACCTCCTGATTCCAGGGATAATTAAAATCTTTCATTCATAAGAGAGCATTCAGCAGATCTATAAACCCAAAGTGATGACCTCCACCCCCACCCACCCCCACACCCCCTCCCCACCTTCACCCCCACCCCTCCCCTCTCCTCGCCCCACAACCCCACCCAAACGATCATTAGAAAATCAAGCAGAGGTATTTTCAGTGAGGTATTTGTTCACTGTGTGTTGTGTCATTGTGCTTTACATTTTTAATGCAGGAAAAAGAAGAAATATACATTAAGTTGAAAAAAGAATGACAACAATCAAATAAATGTGGAAAAGAAGCATCAAATATTCCGTGAACTTTACCTTATTACAGACACCTACTTTTCTTGGGATGTCCATGCTAAAATGAATGATTTGACAATGACACCCATTTCTACTGTTATACCAGTTTTTGTGTGAGAGGCACCCACTTTAATGGTAGAAACCCATTTTTTTCCCCATCCAGTGGCTCTGTTTCTAGAAAATGTCTTTTTTATTTTAAGTTGTAGAGCTTAGTTACAAGGTGAGTTCTAAACATTCGCATCAACTCCAGAGCCCTAGAATAAATGGAAATATGGGAACCCATTTTCAAATAAAATGGTAGGTAACCCACTCTGATGGTTTTGTCTCCCTGTGCGTGTGTGTGTGTGTGTGTGTGTGTGTGTGTGTGTGTGTGTGTGTGTGTGTGTGTGTGTGTGTGTGTGTGTGTGTGTGTGTGTGTACACGGAAGAGCTCAAATGGGTTACTGTCTTTACCATCCTTATAAAAAAAATGGTTGTGTGTGAAAATTTGGGTGACCAAGTCAGACACCCATTTTTTTCTGAGGGTTGTTTCTGCATTGTCTTGGTGTAAAGATTCATAAAAAATAAAAAGATCAGTTTTTCTCGTTTTGGCTTTAAAACATGCACTTTTGTGTTTAACAGACACGCCTGTAGTGTGTTTGAAAACGTGTCCCTCCCAGCAATGTGTGTGTGTTGTGCGCACAGAACCCTGAAAATGAGCGTGTATGACATCACCCTTCTCAGCTATAAATAACTTCATAGCTGATATGGGTCAGGGGGGATATTTTGTTGTTTCAGGGAGTAAATTGTTTATGTTTCTACAAAATTAGGTTTGTTATTTGAGGGTGTGGTTGTTTTGTTAAAAAAGTGTTGAGTTGTGATGTACTTCCGGGGTGCTGTGGAGAAAGGTCATGTCTAGTGACAAATTTGAGATTCATGTATACGTTCACCAGGGACTTAGCCTATACGTTTTCTACGTTTGTTTCCATGTCAGATGAAGAATATTTGATCTGAAACGTCGTTCTTTGTTTCTATTTTAAAGGGTTTTCCGCCACTATCTTCTGTTTTAGTTTGACTTGGCCTATAATTATATTCGTGCGCCGGTTGCTAAGAAGTGAAGTGATTGTATGAGTGCGCATTGAAAGAGAGGACGTATAGACTTTGGGTGAGGCTGCTGTTGTCTTTTGTTCTGCCCGACCTTTTGTTTGAACCTGTTGCTTTATTTTGTAGGTTTGTCGATGTTATCAATGCCGCATCACCTTTTGGATTGTATGCACAAATTGATTGAATGGAAATGACGTCACAGAGTCAGCGTCGTTTCATGCGTCGTCTGCTACAGTCAGTCGTTTAGTGCAGTTAAAAGAGTGCAGGCTTGGATGGGCCATTTTCTGATGTAATAGTAAAGTATTATTTGTGTGAATGCTGTCCGTTTGAAGGAAGATTGATTGATTGTACATTGCTTAACGTCCCGACAGCAACAAGACTTTCTCAGGACGTGCCTGCACTGCTAGTGACAAAAACTCAACTGAATATTGAATGTATGTCGCCAGCCGGTCCAATACGTTAAATAAAACCTACGACATGGGGCCTAAATAAAGCTAAGACCATTTAGGAACACACATCGAATATCAAGAGCCACAGGCAGCGCAGACAGTAGGGAGAGTTTAAAAAATGAAAATGCATGTGAATGGACCAAGGGTAGACAAAAACACATGCCCCAGGAATATAGAGAAAAAAACACCCTGTGGGGCTGACCAGGGTGCCCCTGGGAACTAAAAAGTCCCCCAGGGCAGACCCGGTTGGGGGTGTTTGAAGGAAGGACTGGAAAGTCGAGTGTTGAGGGCAGACCGGTTGGGGGTGTTTGAGGGAAGGACTGGGAAGTCGAGTGTTGAGCAAAGAGAGAAGGCGAGGATGGGAAAAATATCCAGCACTATACGTTGGAATAGATGCATAACAGTTACGACACGCTTGTAAATTAAAACACTTTTTAACCCCACCCGTGTCTGTCCTGGGGGACTTAGGTGGGGTTAACTACTTTTTATTTCCCAGGGGCACCCTGGTCAGCCCCACAGGGTGGGTCTTTCTCTCTATTCTGGGGCATGTGTCTCTGTCGGCCCTTTGTCCATTCACCTGTATTTGCCTTTTTAAAACTCTCCCTACTGTCTGCACTGCCTGTAGCTCTTGATATTGGATGTGTGTTGCTAAATGGTCTTAGCTTTATGTAGGCCCCATGTGTTAGGTTTATTTAATGTATTTGACCGGCTGGCGACATACATTCAATGTTCTGTTTAGTTGTTGTTTTTTCACAATCAGTGCAGGCACGTCATGAGAAAGCCTTGTTGCTGTCGGGACGTTAAGTAATGTACAATAAAACACTTTTAACATTAAGAAAAGTTGAGTTAAAAGAGGTTTTAAAACAGTTTTCATAAAAACTTTTGCCCGACACGCTTCTAAAAACAACATTTTCTTAGTTTTAAACCTTGTACCGCGCCATAAACGCCGCGATTGCTTTTCAGTCTTAGCTGTCCTATAGTGTGGAATGTGGGACTTTGCCAACTGGATCCATCTGGTGCACTCCAAATGAGTATTTGTGAGTGGTTCGACGTGCAACTCAGTGTGCGCCTCTGAAATGACCTACTGATTCCACTGATAATGAAAATCTTTCATTCATAAGAGCGCAGTGAGCAGCTCTATAAACCAAAAGTGATGACCCCCTCTCCCCCCCCCCACACACACACTTCTCCCCCCCCCTCCCCCAACCCCCTCACAACCCCACTCAAACAATCATAATAGTAAAATCAACCAAAGGTATCTTTAGTGAGATATTTTCACTGTAATCCCAGTTTTGTGTGAGAGGCACCCACTTTTGGGGTAAAAACCCATTTTTTCCCATCCAGTGGCTCTGTTTCTAGAAAATGTCTATTTTCTTTTAAGTTGTAGAGCTTAGTTATAAGGTGAGTTCTAAACATTCGCATCAACTCCAGAGCCCTAGAATAAATAGAAATATGGGAACCCATTTTCACATAAAATGGTAGGTAACCCACTCTGAGGGTTTTGTGTTCATGTGTGTGTGTGTGTGTGTGTGTGTGTGTGTGTGTGTGTGTGTGTGTGTGCGTGCGCGCGCTTTGACCAATCTCGATCTATGATCACTGGTTCGATAATGCGCAATTCTCTCGCTTGTCAGTGCTTTTACCTACTTTACTTTGTTATCTTCCGGTCATACTATTATATGACGGCGGTAAACGTTAATGCAGGTGTTTTATCTGAGACTGGTTCAACAACACACTTTAAATTGGGCATGGAGATAGTCGATGGTAAGATTTGTTTAAACGTGCAAAACGAAATGACCTCCATACAAGGTGAAGGTCGCATGAGGTCAATTGCTAAACGGCATCACCATATACTTTAGACAAACGTGTCTGAATTTTGATCATTATGGCAAATGGTTAGGTCTAACTAAGCATACAGTGAAGCCGTTTACACTTGCAACCCGGAACCGGAGTTGACACGCCAACATAACGCGACACAGCATCTTAGAAATGCATCATGGCGACGTCCACGAGACAACACGTTACGTGGTTCATGTTTTTTGGCTCGTGCAGTTTGATGGTGACCGTCTTTATTTTTATTTTTATTATTTTGTATGCCCTATTTCAGGAAAGAGAAAGAGACGATCTCGTGCACGAGATTCAAGCTACTCGTACAGCAAAGTTTGGGGAAAAAAGAAAGTTTGCCTTTCTACAGGATCGTGTCCTTTATGAAAACGTTGTTAATCAACAGCGTTATTTCATGGTCAGTTCGGCAACCACTTATTTTATTATCAGATGTTTGTTTTTTCTCTGCCACTGTCTCAAGACTGCTGGAGGCAAATGCAAACTTATATAATTAGCATCTTCAGCACAGATATGGATGAAAAACTGTAAAAACATCTCATGGTCACTGCTGATGTGCACAATTGACTATGAAATCTTTTGTGTCTAGGGTACTGAAGATAATGCCAGCGACGTCACTGTCACGACACGCCTGACAGGGTCAGGGTGCCGTGGACAATATAAGTGCTAACACTCGAGAAACCCACCCACTCTAAATAAATCACACAACGCCAGTGATAAACAACAATCAACTCTTTTATTAACTACACTTACTCTAACCCCCACCCCAACCCACTAATGCCTCACACCCTCACACATACACACACATGCACTCATATAACATTAACACATGAAAATGATTAACAAATAAACATTGACCTTGGCTATACAAGGCGGGTACTTTGTCTCGGTACAGTGTCCTCTCTGTCCCACACTAGACAGGGTGGCACGTAACGTAATAGTACTACCACTACACCGAAGAGCACTGTTGCCGCGCTTGCCCACTCTACACCAGTACAGGAACGGAGGAGCTTGACGCAGGATTCCGGAGTACTTGCTCTGGCGACACTGATGCTGTCGCCCCTCGAACGTCTGCGACCGACGCGCAGAACGTTGAATCAGCCTGCTGTAGCCCAACGTCAAAGCACTTGCCAAACAGAAATGGTTAGCGAAGGCATTCCAGCTCCTGACAAAGACCGCCGCGCAGACGATGTTACAGCTCCCGATGATGCGTCACCGCTGATCATGGAAGATGAAGAGATCGAAGAACTCGACGAAATCTTTGAAGTGCACTGGAAAAGGCGTATTGTCAGTCAAAGTGCCAATACACAGTTAATTCTGGACTAACACGCATTTCCTGCATTTAGTCACAAACCATGTGAGTTGTGTCTCTCATCTCACCCTGTGGAGGTTATCTTCCTGCTGGTACCCTAATACCCGCCTTGGCCATATTAAACAATATAAAATCATGATACAAACGATTCCTATGTACATTCAACATTCACCATGCCTACACTATTCCATTATACTAACATTAATCTAGCACAACTGCTTTTGTATAATAAAATTGCCACTGCTCCAAAAACAACATTATCAAAATATTCACATGTACATACAAAGATATGAAATAATCACCAATAACCACCCCACGTGACAATCTTATTAAATTACATCTAGGACCTAATACGAATATATATATATATGAAAAAAATACCCACTCTAATTAATTTTGACAACATGGCCCTTTAAATATACCCACTCGGCGACACTGAACCGAATATAAACAAATAAATCCGAAACTCACTGCATTACAACCCAACCTAAAAACATGGTTAAAAAATTGATTAAAACGTCACTAAAAAAATAGATGAACACACCCTTCCAAACTTATATACACATTTACACGCCCGAGAGTACAGCAGCTTACTGAGAAAATGGCATGAACATTTACCTGTCACTTGTGAGTCCTCCGGCAGGACGAGACAAACAAGACGAACACGAACCGGAGGAGTCTTCTGTCGAGCAGCAGCCGTCGTCACGTAGTCTCTCGGACACCCAAATCCAGGAACACTGGCAGTGGTATTGCAGGGAGGGTAACACAACCCTCACACAGCTTGTCAAGGGCTCCAAACAAGGCCGCACCCTGACCCAGACCCTCACTGCGCTCGCTAACTCGACTGACTGACCGTACTATCCTTCTGCTACCTCGCAGTTTAACTTTACTTCTGAACACTGTTCGGTTAAAGCTACTTGACGAAAGCGTGCAACCGCTGTAATCGCTCACCGTTAAGCTAGCTGCACGGGCTTTACGCTTACATACATTTATCAACTTTTCTAACCTAAGGCTATTTACAGAGGTCGGCGACCTTGATTTATTACAAAAAACGACTTAGCGAAAAATAAAAATACATGTCACATCCGTTACGTGACAGTCACGTCCACGATTTCGAAATGGGTGCCCAACAGAGTTATTTTAGAGATGTTTGTACGGCTACAAAGCGGAAATTTGCCATCCAATAGTACAATCAGTGTCTTATATGGTATCTTCTGAACACACCTTAATCACACTATAAACGCCTTTCGATGTTCATATTAGCATTGAGCTATAATATCACTGCGAAATCGGTACAACGACGCCGTTACAGCAAGAGGTGCACACCCATACACACACTATGCAATCGTGACTTTTGCACATACACTGGCCTTTTTACCTCTCTGCAATCGCTCATATACATGTATGATTTTAGTGTAATCATGCGGAAAATGTGTGTTTGATAAAAAAAATCTCTTTGGTTCAAACAATTATAACACTTTTTGGATGACGTCATGCGATGGCTGTTTCCATATCATGCTGCACGAAACTGACTTGTTTCTTTCATTCAAAATGAAGATTAGATTTCCCAAAAAATATATGAAATACATGACCATTTTAGCCTTTAGCCTTTAGAGAGGGTCTCTGTCTGCTTGTCTATGACCTATTGGCAGATCTGTGAGGCTTCTTGAACAGGAATTATGGGTTTGGGAATGTCAATGCAAACGCTTACCTTTCGATTACAAACCTTTTAAAAGAACCGTTTCCCGTATCTGTCAAGCATACAAACAAGAGTAAAACAATTCCTTGTTGATATACTTATTGTCCTTGATTGTCGAAAATGCGGTCGAAACCAATAATATTAGAGTTAATGCTCTTTAAGTTTTTCATGAATTATTATACAGCTTGGTAGAAATCTGTATATATATATTTATTGATGAAATTAAACACACAATTCAAAACCACTGATTATGTTACGTATCACGCCGGTTTTGTTTTCACTTGACTTCCCAAATTTAGTTGACCTAGAACACTGTTGGTTTTATTTTCAGACAATTGTCTTGTTTAAATTAAAAGGGTTCCGTTTTCCAAAGGTGAAAAATCTCTTTGAACTTTGGTAGGAAATTGGTAGGAAAGTGTTCCACTGGAAAACAAATTTTGGTCACCTGTACGTGAAGGTCACCGTGGCCATGTTTAATAGTGATCTTTTGATCCAATACTGGGATATCACTTGACCGACTTTCTTCGAACTTTGGATAATGATGATGATGATGATGATATATATATATATATATACATATATATATATGTGTGTGTGTGTGTGTGTGTGTGTGTGTGTGTGTGTGTGTGTGTGTGTGTGTGTGTGTGTGTGTGTGTGTTTGATGTTGTAATTGTGTATTTTGCTTCTAACAAACGCAAGGGCAAGGTTATGGTGGCCATATTTGGTTTTGTCGGCTGTGTTCTTCTCGATATCCTGAACCACTTATTGGCCAGCATGAGAAAATTCATATTTTCATAGCATTGTAATTTTTATACATCATCAAATATTGCAGAATGTCAATGTAAAAGGTCAAAGGTCACAGAAGAAAGGTCTTTCAATAAATTGGTGCATGTTTACAGTTCTCGCTCCCAAAAAGAAAACTTAAGCCAAGGCTTAAACACATTGCGTTTGCTATCTCTTAAGCCCAATGTATTTGTTGTGCCGGCATTGTAAGGTGTTTAATATTTGAATAAACAATAGAGATGGTAGGGGCAGTAAGGTTAGGGGGAAGCAATTATAACCACGAGCTCGTGTAGAGGTTAACAAATTTTGCAGTAATCCATCACACGTGATTTCTCCGAAATCGCCCTCTCAGTCTTGCTATTGCAAATAACCACTGTTCAAAGGACTAAGGTGTTAACCTGTCAAGCAATGCCGGCAATATTTGAGGGTTAATATCATGTTTCCACTTACACGTGACATCGAAAAACAACGCCTCTTGAAGCGCACCGCTTTCAGACGTTGTTGTCATCCACAACCAGGTACCGTTGTCTGACGTGGTTACAAGGCGGGTGAAGAGAATCTCCCTATTTTTAGTATCACAATGGCAGTTTTCACTTGCACTACAAGAACCATTACGGTACAGTCGTGACTGACATTCAGACGGACCTCTATCCTTCTTCCTGACAGTGACTGGAAAGTACACATCCTGACATCCGCCATGGTGAAGCCAGAACGTTATGTTGAGCACCGTGTTTACCGTCACTGTCAGTCTGGCGTCCTCAATCACGGGGGACAAAAAGTTGAAGCTGAAAGTGCCTGAAAATAGACAAACTGATTCATTTTTTTCCGCTAACAAAATCAGCAAAAATAAGCGCTTAACAGTGTTTTTCACCAATATTGTGTAAACATACCCCCCCCCCCTCCCCACCGCCCGGGGGGGGGGGGATGGGGGGCTTCAAATAATATTATTCCGTGTATTCAGAAGTTTGTGCGGTCCCGAGGTCACCAATTTGCCCGGAGTGTTAATGGCGCAGCTCAGCCTAACAGAGCTCAAGATTAATTAGTACGTGCTATTCTGTCATAGAGGACGGACGTATGTCGGATACACTAGCCGTATTCCAAGACTCTGAAACCGAGATTTCAGGTACGTTATTATATGCATTATCGACAACTAGTGAGTTAAATGTATTATGCGTTAGTAAGATTTAGTTCTGTTGCGTAGCGTTGGTGTGGTTCAGTTATGGCGGTTTAGAATTTGAGATAACCTGGGATTTTCTATATAGTATTTACCGGGATGGATAAATAAGAAATGTGATGTGTGTATATCTAGGTTGTTTTCGAAGGTAGTGCGCGGGTGTGTTAAGTATTATCTTTTCCTAGGTACGAACCTGTGTATGGCGCGTGCGTCATGTTATAGTCTTTTTCAGTGTAGTTATGATGTGTTGCGAAACTATTATGTTTTATGAAGCACGAGTGTGTGAATGAACGTGTAGATTTATTTGCATCAGCCAGGTTACGTAATGTACCTCATATCACCCACCATTTGTGTGATAAGCAAGTGGTATGGCATTAGAACTTTATTGTACAGAGCTCTTGTGAGGAGCGAGGGACTTGATGCCGAAACGTCAAAGTCAACAGAGTCTGCCGCTGGAGGAACGTGTCGAGAGGACATCCACAGCTAGGGGAATCGAGGGACTTGGTGCCGAGCCATAAATGTCAACAGAGGCTGCGCTATAGGAGCGTGTCGAGAGGACATGCACAGCTCTGGGAGCGTGGGACAGCTTTAGGAGCGCGTGACGCAAGAAAACTACACGCCTGGACAAGGAGGAACGTGCGACCGACGCAGAACGAACATAACAGTTGAACAGGTTAGCTAGTGAGAACAACTTACCTAGCCTGTCTTTTATTATATTGTGTGGAAGTGAATGTGACGTGCTTGTGTATTTAGTGATATTTTTTTTTCTTTCGTTAGTATTATACCTTGGGCAACAGAATGATGATGTTTTGCGTGATACTGCACGAATGCGTCTGACTGATAGTTAGCGTTGTTTGTGTATGTGCCCGTTTCGTTCATGAGTCTGTGCGTGCGACATGTGGGAAGTCTGCGTACGTTATGCTTTATTACTTACATGTCTCAGCAGATCCGAGATACGCCAGTACAAGGACCAGGAGGCGGGGAATGACAAACTGACGTGTTTTCCTTGCCATGGTCTCGTGTCACGGATGCTGCCTACTTCAGCTTGCTTTTGAGTTCCTACTATTACCACCCTTCTTGATTGATGCACAAAGAAGAATATGCGTCTGTTCCTAACAGTGGATCATTTAAAATTCAGATTATTTCCTGGTGTTTGTATCACAGTCGTTTTCAGGTCCCTCGCCCTTTCACAGCCATATGGCTTACATTCATGATCGCCCGCTTTGTTCAATACACAATTATTCTGAAAGCAGATGTTACAATGTAAGCTCAAGTGTTGTAGTGTCCGATTAATCGCACGCTCGTTAACTCTTTGATTGTCGGTGGCATTTTTAGTCGCTTTGATTCCTACAGGAATCATCGTGATAAAAGCCTCTACCGAAACTCACAGGGTTTAAGGCGTTGTTATTGTTGAACGTAGACCCACCACAGCTGACAATGGCCCGATCTGAAATAAAGCCTGTATTGTACTGTTGTAAACGTTCAGCACTCTTCCCTTGCCTGCCGCCGTGAGATGGCCTTATTCGCCTGCTCGGCGTTAAATCCAAATAATTAATTCCCTTGCGTGATCCTGTGTTCTGCTAGCATAACTTGAACTATCACATCATTCTGTTCGTGACAGCAGTTTCATTTAAAATGTATTACACAGCCGTGATCGTCAAGGCAACGAAACGGTTGTTATTAATATCAAACTTATTTGAGGTGGAAAAACACTTTAAATTAATTATTGATTGCCTCGTATAATGGACGACAAATATGCTGAACATGAATCTCAGGGAAGGGATTGTGTCCCTTACACCAGAAACTGACATTGCGAACGGTTGTACGTGGACATAATTATATCATAAGCGTCGACTCGTATGATCACGTGATTGTTGCATGTGTTGAACGTTCTAACGACGGCTGGGGAAGCACACATTCTGTGCTCCCATTCTGAACAAGGACGCAGTATTTTAGAGTACGCCTACAACGTTCATCGTATTGTAAAGTGTGACAGTATACGATGTTACATTTTGCCAGTAAATAATAGGATACATTCTTGATTTTGCAGCTGTGGAGTACCTGACAAGCTGCACGATGGGGCTTTGCTTCGTCCCGTTGATAGTACGGCTTCTCGTTGTGTCCGTTGGCTCAGAAGGTCAGTATGTCGTATAGAGTTATTATAATATGATGTATATATTATGTGGCTGTTCAACCAAATAAGGCCCTAGTTCTATGTGACGCTGGTCTAAAAACATGATAATTATACCAGGTTGACACAAACTGTTGTAAATAAAGTAAAGTTCCGATATAACAAATTCGCAAAGGACCTAGATTTTGGGGTTTTATTAAACAAAATATGTTAAAAGCACATAGTCACACTTTCCATTGAAATAATCCCAAAACATCGACAAGGGTTTGTTTTCAACCTAGGTTTATTCATTTACAAGGAACATTTTAACGTAGAATCACTTAATTTGAGTAGTTTACAATTACCATACGTAAACAACAGCGTATTTGTACTATTATTTTCTTTTTTCTTTTATGTTTTAAGTAAAAATCTTGGTGAGGAGATGGCGAGAGGACCTTAGTCAAATTAGCTACTCTTTAAATTGGTCTCCATCCTGAGACTAACGCCCCTTCTTTGCGGTGTGCGTGCGAGTCGTTTTAGCTTCAATAATAAAATGATTTTTCCTTTTTTTTTTTTTTTTTTTTTTTTTTAGCAAACACCGGATATAACAAGTTGTGTTCGGACTCAGCATTTCATCTTCTACGCATTGTTTCAAATTCTTAAAATAAAATTGCACAAATGTCTTACAAATACAGGTGATTAACATGTTTCCACTTTACTTAAAAACGGAAAATAATACGAAGTGTTGTTTTGGGGTGGATTAAACGTTCACTCCCGAACCAACCCATGACTCCGTTTTTGGCGATGTGGATGCGACTCACAATTAGCTTGAATAATAGATGTAATTTTGTTTCTCAAGTATTCTCGTTATTGATTACTATAGTAAATAAGCACTCTTCTGTAAGCGGAGCGGGGGGGGGGGGACGGAGGGGAGGGGGGTGTGGAAACGGGGGAACTCTCCTGCGTAGGAAAGGAAACAAATATCAGACATGTCCTTATTGTGACACACTTTTTTTTAGAATAGTTCTTCAGCGCAACATTATTGTCAGAACTATTAAGAACATGTATAAGGAAATTATTGTAAATTAAAAGGTGTTATTGCCTGGAGCAGGCAGCATTAATACAACAACCTGATTATCGCTAATACATCATACTGATTTTGTGAGGCACTGTTGTCTAGCCAACGAAACTGAAATTGTCTGGCCTCTGTGCAATCGTTTCGTGCCTTCCATACAGCACAGACCTCAGACGAAGCACCCAGGATACCAACGCTGTTTCAAATTAGTCATTGTGAAGGGGTGGATCGGGGGAGGGGATGGGGTAAGAGTTCTGGACACCTCCCCCCACCCCCATCCCCCACACCAATAATTCTTTAAAATGCCATAATAAAGTCCCTTCATGGAGAGTTTGGATTCTCCCCCCCCCCCTCCCCGCCCTCCCCCACCCCTCGTTGCTTGATATTTCGGTAAGTGGTGAGGGTCTTGACACACGCACCCGGCTCCCGCTCCCCTCCCGCCACACACACAACCCAATAGCTTTTTATTTTGGCGAGGGTTGAGAGTTCTGACCAGCGCTAACCCCCCTCCCCACCCCACCCTCCACCCAGACCCTGCGCTTCGTAGTTGATTTTTAGCTACTGGAAGGAAGGTCTAGTGGCGAAGGGCCTTTTGTGTCAATGTGAAGGTCCAAAACAAAACGCCCCCCCCCCCCCCCCCCACACACACACACACACCTCCCTTCCATTCACTTGATGCTGTGTCAGCCTAAGCCTGTAAGGTAGGGCCCTGCTATACCAGCTAGTGATTTCTACACCAGTAAATCTACAAGTTTACAAAACAAAAAGGAGCACGGGGAAACAAGCCTAAATTAAAGATAATTAACTGTATACAGTTCAAAGATAAACCAACGAAGAAAGAAGCACGCTTCGAAAAGACAGTTACAACTTTCTCCACGCACTGATAAGATAAGTAGCGAAGTGTTTTCTTCCTTGTTTCTATTTTGAAAATGTTTATAATAATAATAATAATAATAATAATAATAATAATAATAATAATAATAATAATAATAATAATAATAATAATAATAATAATAATAATAATAATAATAATAGATGGTATTTATATGGTGCATTTCTCACATTTATAATATAACTCAATGCGCAGGCGAAAGCCACACACACACACACACACACACACACACACACACACACACACACACACACACACACACACACACACACACACACCACACCACACACACACATACACACACGAACACACACACACACACACACACACACACACACACACACACACACACACACTATTTTGAACTCGCTGAATAAAATGCGTTGTATATCTTTTTTAAGCTTGTTTCTTTCTTCGTTGGGTTTTTTTCTGCATTTGGGTCTGGCTTTTGTATACAGTTCGTATGTCCTACCAAGAACTAAAGCTGTTGCCGCTGATCCCAGTTAACTTTTGTACAAGACCACGATCAAAATGCTCAGTGTTTGTAGATGCAGGAATGCACGTGGAAGCGCGATATTACGAGACAGTAACCTGACGACGCAAAACGCACGAAATGTCTAAGTACACAAACAGATTTAATTAGGCAAACAAAAATACGCAAATTCTGTGAAAGTGGAACATTCTCATATTTCCGTTGCTAAAGATTTGTTACAAGCGGACTCGGCAGCGTCGCGGGGACTCTTTTTTGTGTTTTTGTTTGTTAGGTGTAGGTCGTTGTCGTAGTATGATGCAATCACACCAGACGCACGCACGTATGGTTCTTGTAAAGAAACGTTACTCAGCTGCAATTCGTCATTCGTGGGAGTCCAGGTATCTTTGAGTAAAGTCTGTAGGGCCTTCATGGATCTTCTTGCTCCCTGAAGTAGTTTTACCACACTGGAGTAATAGTTCCAACAATATCTTATTGTAGCGATGTGATCTCTACACAATGAATGCATCCACAAAATGCACCAACGCTGATACACTGTTTCCTCTACAATGCATCAACACTTTTAACACACTGTGCTTCTCATTCAATGTACACACATACTTCCTAAAACGGTCTTTTATACGATTACAGATTTCCAGAATAGTCCAGCAAATTCTTATAACACAACCAATCACACAGAAAACGTCACCAAAACTCATTAATATTCATGAAAATGAATACACTAGAACGACCTACACAATTCCACTAATATTTAGGCGTCTTTGATATAATGTTCTCGAAATGGAGCCGACACAGACCGCTTATTGAGTATATGATAGTTGTTACATTACAGCCACACGCGAGGGTTGTTGATGGAAGACGCAGCCAGACAAGAGTGTTTCCAGAAGATTCTTTTATTTGTTGGTCATCATTTGTCTAATAGGTTGGGCAAAACCAACCTACTAGCATGAAATACTAAATGGCGGAATCGGAGCACGGTCTCTTGCTCCTCAGCTCTCTCTCTTTCTCTCTTGCTTCTGGGCTCTCCTTTCTGTTGGTTTTTTTCACTATATATACCCGTTCTGGATGGCATCGCCCTTTGGTGCCATCTGTCAAGGGGCTTATTACTGTCCCCCATAATATTTCACGTGAAAGGGAGTCGGTAGTGATTACTACTAAAGTGGGCTTATTATATATTTATTAGCCCCAGCTCCCACTCAATAGGACACGTGTTGTGACACTAAAAGAAGCTCATAACAACTAAAGTGAGCTTATTATATATTCATTAGTCCCAGCTGCAACTCAATAGGACACTGGTATTGACCACTAAAGTGAGCCCATTATCTATTCATTAGTCCGAACCCCGTAGAACCCGTATCATTGCTCTCCGTTCTCTGCCTGTAATACTCATTATACCCTCGTTAATTCCAGATCAATAGAACTTATGCAAATACCCGACCGTGATATTGGCCGTATACACGTATAGTGTAACATAGTCCACACAGACCAAGTTGGATTCATCTGGATTCTTCACGATGACAACTGCCGACTTGGATTCCCTGATGACTCGCAGGTCCAGCATCTACTTGATGCCTTTCTTCGGCTCTCCTCTCATGTTGCAAGGCATACGGCACGGCTTGCTGCAAACTGGCTCGATTGACGTCACATTAACTTCATGCTGGATGATGTTCGTAGTCTCTGGGTCAGGTGTAATCCGATGCTTGAACTCCGTAGTTAGGACTCTCAGCTCTTCTTGTTGTGCCTGGGTCAAGTTCTGACCGAACAGGATGTCTTCTACACCCTCCTGGTGGCGAGGTTTATTACGGTCAACAGGTTCTCGTCGTCTAGTCTCTCGTCAGCAGCCAGACGCACCGCTACCGATTTTTGTGGTTTGTCCTGACGACCTCTCTCGATGTACTTCTTCAGCAGATTCGCGTGGTAAGTCTTCATCTTGTTGTTGATCTTGACTCTGTAGTCGTTTATGCCAACCACTGTGTTAACCACGTACTGTCTCTTCCAATGCATAATAAGTTTGTTTTTTGTCGGTGAGAAGAAGAACCAACATCTGGTCATTGGATGGAATCGTCGAGTTTTGTCTTTACAGCCATAGTAATGCTTCCCTTTGTTCTGCGCCTTCTCCAATTCTTCTCGAACCACCCTGGGGGTATTCTCCAGCTTCTCTCTCAGGTCAAAGACATACTGGTAGCTGATCTTCATCTCAGGTGCGTCGATATCCTTGGTCCACAGCTCCTGTTGGATGTACATGGGTCCATTTACAGTCCTGCCCTACAGTAATTCAAACGGGTACAACTTGGTTGAATCCTGGGAAACTTCACGGTATGCGAAGAACAAGGCATTGATGTATCTATGCTACAACCTGGACTGCTCAGCACATAGTTTTTTTTCAGGATAGCCTTCAATGTTCTGCTGAACTTTTCAACCAACCCATTACACATGGGGTGGTAGGGGGTCGTAGTGTGGTGTAGTATGCTCTACATCCGATTGACTTCCTCCATGCATTCGGAGACTAAGTGGGTCCCTAGATCAATCATGATCTCCTCAAAAAATCCCCAAACGGCTGAACATGTCCACGAGCGCCTCTGCTACTGTTGGAGTGTCGTTCTTATTTAGTGTTTTAGCCTCGAAGTATCTTGTAGCGTAATCCACCAGTGTCAGAATGTAGCGATGGCCATCTTCATTTGGAGGAGATATTGGCCCCACCAGGTCCACAGATACCAGATTAAAAGGCATATCGATGAGTGGCATCTTTTCGAGAGGAACCTTCGGCACCTTTCCTTTGGAGATTGTCTTCTGGCATATGTCGCCCGACCTGCAGAATCGGTTGACAATCGCGCCCCATATAAGGCCAGTAGAAGACTGATCGGATTCTGTCGAGGTAATTGATTCCAAGGTGTCTTCCTAGGTTGGAATCGTGGGCCAGCTTCATCACTTGCATCCTCATGGGTTTAGGAACTACCACTTGACGGACTGGCATGTCTTCATGGTTGTTGAATAGGATGTCCTTTCTGGTCTCGAAGGTTACCTCCTTTCCTCTTCGTGTCACGGGCTCGGTCTGACCTCGGAACTTGTCAAGCGTAGGCTCGGCTCTCTGTAGTTCCACCAGCTTGCCCCTGTTCACCACGTCTGCTTCTGTGTTGTCAGCTACTTTTAGAGGGATGGTCTGGTGACTCTTCATTGCTTAACTTCTCGTGGTAAAGGTATAGGTTTAAGGTCTCCTCTCCGGCTCTGGATTCTCTGCGTTTCTGGCTCAGTCAACGTTTCCGATGATAAAGTCGTAGACTGTGGTCTTCACGCATAACGCCTTCACCTCTCCTATCAGGTACGGGGTTTTGACACTGACCTTGACAAGGGGGATAATTCTCACAGTTCCGTCTGCCAGGATGAGGGTTGTCCACTCCGGTAGCTTCTGGTATTCAGCTACTAGGTCCTCTATGACGATGACGCCGCTACAACCCGTGTCTCTCAGCACTCTGGCTGATGTGTTTCCGACAAATCCTGATACCACCCGCATGTTGGGCAGTTCACTTTGAGGCAGCGCGCTGTTTGAAACTGGTAAGAATATAGCCCCATCGACAACTGGAATACGTCCACTTGTTCTGAAAGATACGATCTGCTCCGGTGTATGCTCGCTTTTCTCCAGAATTAAAATCACTAAATGACGTCACATCGTTGGCCAGTACTACGGCGGCTCTGTGTCGAGACGTGTACCACTTCTGCCTGTTGTCCAGCGGTCTTGGTTGGGCCTTCTGGTGTTATCGCCTCGGGGGACATCTTTGGAAGGACACCGTATCGCCTTGTGTCCCTTCTTTCCACAAAGGAAACATGTCAGGCTCTCCATCGGCAATTGTCTCAGGGTGTCTCTGACGTCGTGGTTTTACTCTGTTGGTGTAGACACACGCTGCGGCTTTCCGGGCCCGAACTTCATGTTGTGGGAGTCCAGGTATCTTTGAGCAAAGTCTGTAGGGCATTCAGGGATCCTTTTGCTCCCTGAAGTAGGTGGCCAGGTCCTTAGAACATGCACTAAGGACTTGTTCTTTGATGATGAGGCCACAAAGGTCCTGGTACTCCTTCATTAAATTAGCCAGCTCTTTCTAAGCAGGGCGGCTCTCAATTCCGCATAATTCTTCGCTTCTTCTCTTGGCAGGTGGGTGTAGAACTCAAGCGCTTTTCCGGTTAGAAGTGCGCTCAGTTTGATGGCCCAAGTCACTTGTGTAGGAAAAAACGGTGCTCCCATCGCATACACGCAGGCATCAGGATTTACCCGGTCTGGCCATATACACAATACTATTTGACGTTTGGTCTTGATTTGTCATTTATTTGCGTTTGTGTATTTCGAGTAAGTTTTTGCTTATTTGCGAGGCACTACTCTCGTCAGCGGACCAGGCCTGACCACTTTTATGTGGATTTTTTTGTTTCATTGCGTTGAAGCTTAATGATTTTCTTCACTCTGTTAGAGTGTTGATCGCCATTTGATTTCGGTTTTCATTTCGTAGTCTTTTTTGGCTTCACTTGATGTCGGCTGTGTGTCAGAATCTGCCGCCCGGCAGGCTGGTGGTCTGTTTAGTCACACGTTCATTGCGTGCACTGCAGAGTCCGACCGCGCTCCTTGCTGGCTCGGCTTGTAGTGAGACTGGCAGGTTCGCGTCCAGTGTTGTTGTTCCAATCACTCTCATTGGTTCCCGCATTTCTCTATGTGGCTGTGTGCCCGACCTGCCGCGCGGTCGGGACGATGGTGACTCAGGGTGGGTTACGCTAGGTCGGTTCTCGTGTTCGCTGTGTTCTCTCCCTTCCGCACAATTTGCGCGTTGAAGTTAAATAAAGATGTATAATTCTTGTCTCGGTATTAACTTTCTTAAGTTAACGTTGGGGGCGTCTGTGCTTGCTCGTTTTTTCTCTCTTTTAGCTTAGTTGGTATAGCGCCGTGCGGGTGGAGAAGAATAGCAGCGGGTGGCGTGATCAGTTGGGTGGGTAATCAGGTACATATTCCGTACAGCAGTATATCGCTCGGCTCGGATAGCAGTCAGATTAGGCAACGCGATTGTTACGTGGTTGAATCGTGGTCGTAGAATGATACTACACCAAACGCACACACGTAGAGTTCTTTTAAATAAACCTCCGTTCAGCTGCAATCCGTCACACGTGGCTTAAGGATGTAGACAATACTGGAGTAACAGTTCCAACAATATTTTATTACATTGATGCGATCTCCTCAAAATGCGTTCACAAATGCACCAACAATAGTACAAAGTCTTCTCAGCTTTGATACAAAGCGTCTCTCATACAATGTACATCACCATTCACTGCATAACTCACTGACAATGAAGCACGATATCTTGCGTACTCTCTCTCAATGTCAATACACTCTTCTTCGATACACTGCAGTTATACAACTGAACACTGTATCGACGCTGTTACATCGCAATTCTACAACTGAACAATGTACACAGCTGTTACATCGCAATTTTACAACTGAACAATGTACATAGATGCTTCCTAGCACGACTCTTTTATAGTATTATGTTTTCTAGAAGAATCAGGCAAAATCGTACAACACAACCAATCAAATCACAGTACGTATCTAAAACTCAAAGGTACATTCACACTAGAATATTCTGAAAATATCTAGCTACGATCTTCAACCTCTAAGTTTAAGAAAATCCGCGGCGCGCGATGACGTCACACAAAAGTAGGCCAGACAGGTCACGACCCCGCCCGCTCTAAAATGGTAAACATGCGAATAGTGCAAAGGCACCAAAAGCTAAACGATACGCACGCAGTAAACAAAAGAATACGCGAGCCGCTTCTAGACTTTTCCTGACTCAACTCCGTGCGGCAACATACAACCAACACCGCACTATCCGTAGACAAAAATGAAATTCACTGAAAAGGTACGTAATTAGAAATCGTGATAGCTCAAATAAAACGTCGGATCGTTACCTACGATACATGCATGCACGCTCTAACAGAACAACACAACCACAATCGTAACAGCGATATCCAAAGAATACACCCTAGATAACGGGGTACCCCAAGGATCGGTACTCAGCCCCCTCTTATTTACACTCCTACTCGCGGGTCTACAACACGTAGTCAGGAACAGTAAAATAATGCAATTTGCAGACACACGTCCCAAACAGGAAAAATAACGAACAAATGGAAATGTAATAAATGGAATTTGTCGGTCTTCAAGAACTCCAACAAGACCTGACAAGAGTCGAAAAATGGCTAGTAATAGAAGGCCTAAAAATCTCTACCCAAAAGACCCAGGCTATCATATTTCAAACCAACCGCGCCAAAAGATACAAAATAAGAACACCCGTGCCCCAGCTTCAAATCGACGGGACCGACACAGAATACAGCAAACGAGTCACTTTCCTAGGAGTAGTATTCACACACAATAATAATTGGGCACCATACATAAACCAGATCTGTCAGTTGGCCAGGAAAGGAATCAACCTAATGCGCAAAGTTAGCGGAGCAGACTGGGGCACCGACCCCAAATCACTCCTAAATCTATACCACGCATACGTGATGTCCAGGTTACTTTATGCAGCCCCCTCCTCACCAACCTCAACAAAAATCTAACCAAAAAACTCCTGACAGTCCAGGTCGTGGCCCTGAGGGTGGTCTTGGGAGTCCCAAGACATACCCCCAACCTCCTTGTACTGGCGGAGTGCGGGAAGAGACCCATCAACATCATAATAGCAGAAAGAGCAGCTAACCTCCTCTACAAAACAATAGGAATGCCGGACAACCACCCGGCCAAACAAACCCTAAACACCAACCACACACCCAAATGGGAAACCACCCAACAACCCAAATAAAAACAGTGGTACAGAAACTAGAAGAATCCATAAATCTTAAGCTACCAAATAAAGTACCTAACCCATCAATAATAATAATAATAATTACGGTATTTATAATGCGCTTATCTTATAATAATTATAACTCTAAGCGCGCACTCACAACTCGCGCACGCATGCGCACGCTTTAGACAACGACTCACGTACAACAAATGGTGAAATACATTGCGACAGTCAGCTTTTGTGGGGAGTGTGGTGACATAGTGCTAGAACTGTGGAAAGAGGTGAGTTTTGAGGGCGGACTGAAAGGAGGAGAGAGAGTCTTTCTGATGGAGAGAGAGTGGGAGAGTGTTCCAGGTGGATGGACCATAAACTGAGAAGGAGCGGGGGCCGAAAGTGCTGAGTTTGGTGCGGGGGATGTGGAGACGGAGAGGGTCGGAGGCGGAGCGGAGGGAGCGGGAAGGAGTGTAGGGTGAAGTAAGTTGGAGAGATAAGCAGGAGCGTAGTGGTTCAGGGATTTGTAACAGAGAGACTGAATCTTGTATTGGATGCGTTGTGGGATGGGAAGCCAGTGAAGGAGTTTGAGCAGGGGTGTGATGTGGTCGGATTTTTTCTTTCTGAGGACGAGGCGGGCAGCATTGTTCTGGACGCGCTGGAGAGTGAAAGTGGTGGAGTGAGGGAGGCCGGAAAGGAGAGAGTTGCAGTAGTCGATGCGAGATAGGATGAAAGAGACAGCAAGTTTGTTTTCAGCTTCGGTGGTGAGGTATTTTCTGATCTGACTGATGCGGCGGAGGTGGAAGTAGCATGCCTGGGTAGTGGCGGAGACGAAGCTGGTCATGGTAAGAGAGGAATCAAGGATAACGCCAAGGTTTTGGGCCGATTCACTGAGGGAGATGGGGGTGCTGTCGAGTTGAAGGTGGAGAGAGGGAGGGAGCTGGGAAAGTTTCTGGCGAGTGCTTACCAGCATGGCTTCCGTTTTGTCGTCGTTCAGTTTAAGCTTGTTTGCTGTCATCCAGTTTTTCACGTCTTCATCGCAGTCAACCGTGCGAGTCTGTAGTGACTGAGTGTTGTCGAGTATGTCTTTGTCTAGTAGTTGTGAGTCGTCAGCGTACAGGTGGTGGCGTATGTGGTGAGACTGTATGATGTTGGACAGGGGAGAGGTGTAGAGTGTAAAAATGACCGGGCCCAGAACGGACCCCTGTGGTACTCCGCAGGAGAGCGTGACTGGGTTGGAGGAGACGCCGTCAATGGTGACGGACTGCTGTCTGTCGGAGAGGTAGGAGAGAAACCAGGAGTGAGCAGAGTCAGTGATGCCAAAGGAGTGACGAAGTCGGTGGAGGAGGATAGAGTGGTCTATGGTGTGGAAGGCGGCAGAGAGGTCGAGTAGCGTAAGAAGGGAGATGTTGCCCGAGTCGGTAGAGAGAAGCAGGTCGTTTAAGATGTGTAGAAGGGCTGTTTCAGTGCTGTGGTGTCTGCGATAGGCAGACTGGAAGGGACTGAGGAGGTTGTTGTTGGCAAGGTGGTGGTTGAGCTGGTTGAGAACAACCTTCTCAAGAAGCTTGGACAGGAAAGAGAGATTGGAGACTGGGCGATAGTTTTTGAGTTCGTTTGGGTCGAGGTTGTGTTTTTTTGAGGAGAGGACGGACGATGGCGGACTTGAATATATCAGGGACTGAACGTTCTCTAGAGATGTGTTGATGATGTCGGTAATGAAGGGCAGAAGTTTTGGAAGGCCGTCCCGGTAGAGAGAAGCTGGGAGGGGGTCTAGTTCGCAGGTTTTGAGAGGCATGGACTTTATGGTCTTGAGGACTTCTTCTTGAGAGACGGAGCGGAAGGACGAGAGGGGGGTGCCGGAAAAGGGGGCGTCGGGAGGGCAAGGAGGAGAAGGCAGAGAGTCGAGTGTGTTGCGCAGAGTTAGAATTTTGTCGGAAAAGTAGGTGGAAAAAGCGGACGGGAGTTCTTCTCTGCTGTGTGTGTTGGGGAGAGGAGTGTCTTCAGGAGTGCCTAGGAGTGTGTTCATGGTAGCGTAGAGGGTTTTGGAAGAAGTAGATTCCAGGATTTTGTTTTGAAGGTGTTTACGTTTGGAGTCGGAGATCATTCTGCAGACTTTAAATCTAGATGCTTGGAAGATCTGTCTGTGAACGGTGAGGTCAGATGAGCGCCAGAGGCGTTCCGCTTGTCGGCGCTCGCGCTTGGCCTCAGCTATGTCGTCAGTAAGCCAGGGGGAGGGGGGTCGGTTGGGTATGGTGCAGGTGGTGACAGGTGCATGGGTGTTTAGAAGTTTTCGAAGGGGGGAGTCGAAATGGGATGCAAGATCAGGAGAGGAGGCCGGGTCCAAGAGAAGGTCGACAGCTTCATCGAAGAAGCTCTCTCGGTTGACAGATTTCAGTTTACGCTAGTGACAAGGAGCTTGGTTTTTTTCGGGGGAGGTAGGTTGAGGGAGACGAGTATGGCGAGGTGGTCAGAGGGAAGCACAGAAGAGGTGTCAGAGTCGAGAAAGAGTTGATCGGAGGTGCGGGTGATGATCCAGTCGAGGGTGTGGCCGAGCCGGTGGGTGGGTTTGGTAATGTGTAAGATTGTGGTTCGAAAGTGATGTGCAAAGGCGTTTTGTGTCAGGGTGGTCGGGTTTGTCGAAGTGGAAGTTAAAGTCGCCAAGAAGGATATGTTTTCCGGGTCGTGTGCTGTAGTGGTCGAGGAGGAGGTCAAACTCGGTGAGGAACATGGAGTTTGTGAGTTTGTTTTGAGGGCTTGGAGGGGGGCGGTAGATACATGAGAAGATGAGGGACTG
This sequence comes from Semisulcospira habei, assembly GCA_036245525.1. Lineage (NCBI taxonomy): Eukaryota > Metazoa > Mollusca > Gastropoda > Semisulcospiridae > Semisulcospira > Semisulcospira habei. Next base: position 306,686 of record BTPG01000003.1, read on the forward strand.
GCCAGGGAGTGTTTCTACGGCCTCGACAGATTCAAAGGAGGGATGAGCAAAAGGGAGAGACTGAGAGAAGGAGAGGTGAGCGGAAAGACAGTCCCTGTAGATGATGGCAATGCCACCCCCTCTGGAGGCACGCGGGAAGGAGGCAAGGCGGTAGCCACTCGGAGTGACGCTGGCAATGATGGGTTCATCACCAACTACGCGGAGCCACGTTTCGGTGATCACGACAACGTCTAGGTCGTTGTCTATAATGAAATCTGAGATCACGTCGGCTTTGCCATCTTTGCAGACAGACTGTGCATTGAACAGACACAGGTTTAGGTTGGGTGAGACAGAAGAGGAGGAGGAAGAAGAGACGGGCGAAGAAGAGAACGAAGGAGGGGGAGGATGGTGAGGGGGGGGGGAAAGGATGGAGGGGGGAAAGATGAGGGAGGGAAAGAGGGGGGAGGAGGAAGGGACGGGGAAGCAGAACGGCAAGAGAGAGGATGCGAGAGGAGGGTGAGGGGATTAGGGGGAAAGGGGAGGAAGTAAAGTGGGAAAAGATGAGAAAGAGGGAGGGGGATGGTGAAGGGGAGGAGAAAGGGTGGGGTGGGGACGAGGAGGAAAAATCAGGCAAAGGAAGAGGGCGTGAAGGGAAGGTGGGAGAGGAGGGTGGGGGGAGGAGACAGAGGATAGCCGGGAGCGGAAGATGAAGAAGAGAGGAGTTGAAATGTGATAAGAAGTAAGGGATGGGGGGAAGACGGGGAGACGGGGGGAGGCGGAAAGGGTGGAAGGACATAGGAAAAGGTGAAGAAGTGTGTGGTTGCGGGTGTGATAGTGAGTCGTGCCTTCTGCTAATTCCCCCCCCCCCCCCTTTGCGGCCTCTCTTTCGCGATCGGAGCGTACCACCATGGAAACTACCCCAAATAGAAGTAGACCTGGACCTAACCAAGCGCCAAAAATAAATAGACGGGCCCAAAATGAGACTAGAGTTCGACGTAAAAAGAACAACCACGTATAATAACTACACCATCATCTACGCTGATGGATCCCACGACACGCACACACGCAACTGGACTAGGTATCCACGTTCCCCACAAATCGGACAGAGCCATCAAGCTACCGGACCACACGGCGGTCTTCACAGCCAAATTCACGGCAATCCTAGGAGCCATCAATGTAATAAAAGCAGACATGAAGGCAGCCAAACAAATTCTCATAGCCTCTGATTCCCTATCAGCGATCCAGGCCGATCCAAAACCTGGACTCCTCCCGAGAAGACCTAACATATCTTATTAGACTCAGAGTTGCGGAACTCACAGAATTAGGCCAGGAAATTAAGTTCATTTGGGTTTCCTCCCATGTAGGGATCCCAAGTAAGGAGAAAGCAGATAAAATAACGAAGAAAGGCCTCGACCAAGAATTGACCTTCTTCAACCTACTCCTGTCGGCAGCCGAAAGATCAAACGCCCTCCGGCCAGCCTTTCAAAATCTATGGGAAAAAGAATTCCATCAATCAAAAAGAGGTAGACGTAAAGGCCTCACGAGGGTCCTAAACAACGTACCCATCCTACTTTCAGGCAAAACGAAAGACCAAACCCAACTAGCAAGAATCAGATTAGGGGGCGAGAGATACCTGGTCCACCCCAACCCAGTCGTATGTACATGCGGCCACACACTCACAACAGAACATGTACTCTTAGATTGCCCAGCCATAAACCACGCCAGAGCTAGACTAGAAGACATATTAAAACCTCCCCTTACACTGGAAGGTCTCATACACCCCACCCCAGACACCTGGCACACCACCACAAACCACACAATACAACTACTTAACAAGCACCCCCTGATCCAACACATCTAAACAAACGACCCGTAATAACAAAAACGAAGGAGACTCAACTCTCCACCCACCCACCCACCCACCCACCCACCCACCCCCACGACTCGACCCCCCTAGGGCACGGGCGGCCATGATACTAGATTTATTAAAATAAATAAATAATTAAATAAATAATTAAAAAAATAATAAAATAAGAAATAAAAACATCTAGCGATGCGCGGACATCAGCGACAGACAGCCAGAGCGACCCCCCCCAACCCCATCCCCCCCCCCTCCGACGAAATCAGCGCCAGGTGGAAGTCCTTGTCCTTTCAATAATAGCATCTAGCATCGCTCGGCGTAGCTGTCTTCTTAAGGGCATCGCGCTTACTCTTTTTTTGTTTTGTTTTTGTTTGTTTGTTGAGTATAACTCTCCTGATGTGGAGGTTTGTCGTCAGCTATTTTTCGATGTATTGTTTTCTTATCTGGATCATGGTTGCTGATTCAAATTCCGGGGGCCGTCCATACCATTCGTGTGCGATTTATATCGCTGTGCGGGAGGAGTATAGTGTTAGCGTAGAGCTGTAGGTTAGCTGCAGTCGAAATGAACGTAAGCGGAGCTTTACTTTCCGTTTGCTTTTTGCACACGTAGATTCGTGGTGGGCCGGGTTTAAATCGGCCGAGTTTGTTTGTAGACGGTAGACTATCGAGCAACAGCAACACTTTATTTTTTGTTTGTATGTTTAGCTCGTGTTTTAAGGGGGGTGGGGGGTGGGAGGAGGGGTTGTACCCGGGTCTATAGTTTAACCTGAGCAGTGCTCTAAGTTTACTAGACCATGATCTTGGGAGTCAAAGATGTTAATTCTCTGGAGGATTTGTAGCCCTGAAAATGGTTTAGAAGAGGAGATTTCTGGTGAGGTTACTTTCGCCTTTTACCCAGCAGGGTTTTAGGCCGTGCGTGCTCCCTCGCCTTTATGTCCGCTCTGTCAACGAAGTTTTGAATTGCTTCGGAATTTTCCTCCAAGGCTTTTTGTAGCCCCGCGTTGTATCTTGAGAAGTTTTCGGCTGTAAGGCTGAGCTCGGCTGCTGCCTTGTGGCGACCCAGATCCCGCAATTTTACAGCAATGTTGCCTTCGATGAAACTGAGTAATGTCTCTCGGGCTTCCGTCTTTATTCGTTGCATTTGTTCCATCAGTCGTTGTTGATCTTCATCTGCCACCTTGCGGTGTCCTCTGAACTTTGGCCGCGCCGTGAAGATGAGGGTGAAGGCTGGGCACGCGTAGCCGAGATTTTCATTTTCTCCCTCGCACTCCCTATTTTCGATGATGGAGGCCGCCTCTTTAACTTTGCTTTCTGCCGCTGCTGTTGCATTAGTTACCGCTTCTTGTCGGGCGCTTTTTGGTTTGAACTTGTCCAGGTTTGGCATCATTTCAAGCGCCATCGCCTCCATCTTCGCCGCATACGCTTTTTCTTGTGACGCGATGAGGTTCCCGTCTTGGTCGAGTGGTGGCTGCATTCTCGGTGAAAACTGCTGTTCCACTGGGACGGCAGGTATGATGAAAGTGTTGTCGTTCAGGCTCATTTTGATGAATCTTTGCTGGATCTGTTGACCATACTGTACCCTGCGGCGCAGCGGGTCGGGTATTTATACGGTTGGTTGCGTAATAGCAGGCTCTTTCGTCCGAGGTAACAATAGCTGTTTTGATTAGCTAGGACAACTTTCTTCATTGTTTGTGTTCCGTTCGGCTGCGCGCAGCATCGCGCGGCTCCCGCGCGCAGTCATGGATCGTGTAGATCAGTGTTGCAGGTCTATGCCTGGTCGATTGTCGTTTTCCATCTCTAATATTCTCGGCGATGCTACTTGCGAAGCGCGTGAGCCGCTCCAGGTGAGCGTCCATTTTATATGAATTTTCTACAAAAGACGGTAGTTTTGGCGCACGGGCTGTTTGCTCTCTGCTGGCTAAGGCTGCTGCTTCAGTTGTCCTCTGGCTCTGTGCCTCTATTTTTATCCTCTTGAGTTATGTTCGTAATGTCGCTGCCTCTCTGCTTCTTCTCGCTGTTTCTCTGCTTCTCGCTGGATTTCGAGTTTCTTCATTTCACGCACTTTGACTCTTTCTACTGTATCCTAACTCTTTTCTTCTTTCTCCTTTTCTCTCTCCAGTCTCTTTTCTTCTCTCTCCAGTCTCTCGTTTTCTTCTAATATCTTCTCTATTTCCTCTCCTTTTCTCTCTCCAATCTCTCATTCTCTCTCTACTTTAAAAACTCGAGGAGTTGAGGTCCCTCGAGTCCACATTCCTATCCTTTTCTCAGGAATGTCTCCATTTCCGACGTCGCTATCTCTGAGTTTCACTGCTGGCTGTTGTCTCCGGCTACTCTTTCCACTGGGCCAACTGAAGAAGTCCCGCCGGAGGTGCCAAATGTTACGTTAAGGTCCATGTCATAGTATAATGCAATCACACCAGACGCACGCTCGTAGGGTTCTTGTAAAGACAATTTACTCAGCTGCAACTCGTCACACGTAGCATAAGTTTGTAGACCACACTGGAGTAAAAGTTCCAACGATTTTTATTGCAGCGATGCGATCTCCACGCAATGCATCCACAAATGCACCAACACTGATACACTGTTTCTTCTATAAAGCATCAACACTTTTGACACACTCTGTTTCTCATACAATGTACACACATACTTCCAAACACGCTCTTGTATACGGTTACAGATTTCCAGAATAATCCAGCCAATTCGCACAACACAACCAATCAGCAAAGAAAATGCAACCGAAACTCATTAATATTCATGAACAAGAATACAATAGAATGACCTACAAAATTCCACTACTATTTAGGCGTCTTTGATACAATGTTACGAAATATGCCCGACACTTTGACGTCATATCTGAGATCTCTAAAAAGATCGCGACCCTGCTCGAAACTTCCAGTCTACTAGACCTCACCCAGCGCGCGCATCATAAGCCACGCCCCCTAGTAATTGTTGCTGGGTCCCACAAGCTTTCCATTTCCTTGGCCAATATGGCGGACTGTAGCACGCGTGATTCGACTGAATGCGTTGCAAATTCTAAAAGCCTACATTTATGCCAGGATACAAGGTTATGTAAAAAACGGCCCTAAATCGAGGACAAACAAGTTTTCATCAAGTTTCATTGATGCTGTTCGTATTTATCACACAACTGGCAGTGATTCCATTCAAGTTGCATCTGTGTACCAGCGGTCGCAGATCTACGAGAACGCGCCGATTCACACAAACTGTATGTGAAAATAAGCATCAGCAAGCACAGCGTCACAGAAGCTATCAGTGCCTGCAGAACCGGGTACGTGTTTTTGTTATTGGTGTTGCTTTAAAATACTTTCACTCACAAATAATATTGATGTATTTGTGTAAGTGTGTGTGTGTGTGTGTGTGTGTGTGTGTGTGTGTGTGTGTTTGTGTGTATGTGTGTGAGTGTATGTGAGTGTGTGTGTGTGTGTGTGTGTGTGTGTGTGTGTGTGTGTGTGTGTGTGTGTGCACAAAACCGCTAAATTGGGTGACTGTCTTTACCATCTTTATGGAAAATGTGTGTGTGTAAAATTCTGGGTGAGCAAGTCACACATCCATTTTTTTCTGAGGGTTGTTTCTGTATTATCTTGTGGTAAAAGTTATAAAGATAAAAAAAAACAATCTGTTTTTTCCCATTTTGGGCGTTTTACACGCACATTTGAGCTCGAAACACACTCAGCCAGTGTGTACCGAACTTGTCCCAGCAGTGTGTGTGTGTGTGTGTGTGTGTGTGTGTGTGTGTGTGTGTGTGTGTGTGTGTGTGTGTGTGTTTGTGTGTGCGTGCACACAAAACCCCTAAAATGGGTAACTTTCTGTAACATCCATACCTGATTGGTCGACTGGGTGAGCAGAAGTGAGACGGAGAGATACGAAAGGGGTGGGGATGGGGGGAGGGGGGGGGGGGGTTCTTGTAGTTGTTTGAGGGAGTAAATTGTTCATGCTGCTGCAGAATGATGTTTGTTA
>BTPG01000003.1:317500-495930 GCA_036245525.1 Semisulcospira habei
ACCTACTGATTCAACCGTCCCCCGCTATTCGATTTTTTTTTTTTTTGAATCAGGAAGAGCACCCGGCTTTTCTATCTCTACTATTTCCATCCGCCCCCCCCCCCCCTCCTCCGCTATTCGATTTTCTTCGGACCCTGGAAGCACGCGCCATTCGCTCCTGAACAGTATACAGTTTTTATATTGTTACATGCACTCCCCCTTAAATGCTTATTGATCTGGCGCTGCTGACCCTTGAAGGCCTGAGGGAGGTCAAAGGAACCATCGTACCCCCCTTCGCCGGGCACGCAATAAACGCGATTATTTCTCGTAGCTGGCCTGTAGTGTGGAATGGGAGACTTGGCCAACTGAACCCATCTGGTGCAATCTAAATGTGTATTTTTGAGTGGATCGACGTGAAACTCGGTGCGCGCCTCTAAAATGACCAACTGATTTAACCGACACTAAAAATATTTCATAAATAAGAGAAATTTTCAGCTCTATAAAATCAAAAGTGATGAACCATACCCCCTGCTTAAATGAATGATTTGAAATGACACCCATTTTCACCGTAATGCCAGTTTTTGTGTAAGAGGCACCCACTGTATTGGTTTAAACCCATTTATTCACCACCCAGATGCTCCGTTTCTAGAAAATGTCTATTTTATTTTAAGTTATAGAGCTTTGTTTTAAGGTAAGTTCTAAACATTCGCATGTATTGTAGAGTCCTAGAATATAGAAAAATATGGGAACCCATTTTCACATAAAATGGCAGGTGACCCACTCTGATGATTTTGTCTCCATGTGTGTGTGTGTGTGTGTGTGTGTGTGTGTGTGTGTGTGTGTGTGTGTGTGTGTGTGTGTGTGTGTGTGTGTGTGTGTGTGTGTGTGTACACGAAAGACCTCAAATGGGTGACTGTCTTTACCATCCTTATGGGAAATGTGTGTGTAAAATTCTGGGTGCCCAAGTCAGACACCCATTTTTTTCTGAGGGTTGTTTATGCATTGTCTTGCTTAAAGAAGTTGTAAAAAATAAAAAAAAAATATGTTTTTCCCATTTCAAGGTTTTTACACGCACTTTTGTGCTAAAATGCACTCTTCTGGTGTGTTTTCAACTTGTCCCAGCAGTGTGTGTGTGCATGCACTAAACCTGTGAAATTGGCGTGTATGTGTGACATCACCCTTCTTATCTATAAATAACTTAATAGCTGATATGGGTCTACTGCGTCGGTGAGCCGAATTCAAAACGGAGAGATACGAAAGGAAGGGGTGGGGGAGGGGCTGGGTGTTGGGGGGGGGGGGGCTGGTATTTTAGTTGTTTGAGGGAGTAAATTGTTTATGTTGCTACAAAATGAGGTTTGTTATTTGAGGGTGTGGTTGTTTTGTTAAAAAAAAAAGTGTTGTGCTTCCGGGGTGATGTGGAGGGAGGTGATGTCTAGTGTCAAATTTGAGAGCTATGTATACGTTCACCAGCGACTTAGCCTAAACGTTTTCTAAGTTTGTTTCCATGTCAGATGAAGAAGGATCTTTGATCCGAAACGTCGTTCTTTGTTTCTATTTTAAAGGGTTTTCCACCACTATCTTCTTTTTTCTTTGGCTTAGCCTATAATTATATTCGTGCGCCGGTTGCTAAGAAGTGAAATGATTGTATGAGTGCGCAGTGTGAGAGAGGACGTATATACTTTGGGTGAGGCTGCTGTTGTCTTGTGTCTTTTGGTTCAACCTGTTGCTTTGTTTGTGGGTTTGTTGGTGTTATGCTTTCGTTTTGACTGCAACTCCTGTCAGATTGTATGCACAAAATGATTGAATGCAAATGACGTCACACAGTCAGTGTCGTTAGGTGCGTCGTCTGCTGCAGTCGGTCGTTTAGTGCAGTATGTAATGCTAGGTCAGAAAAAAAGCCTAATGTTGCCAAAGGGTGTAATAGTAAAGTATTGTTTGTGTGAATGCTGCGCGTTTCACGGAAGAACTGGAAAGTCGAGTGCTGAGTGAAGAGAGAAAGCGACAATGGGAAAACTATGATATCCAACACTATTACGTTGGAATAGATGCATAACAGTTACGACACGCCTGTAAATGAAAACACTTTTAACATTAACAAAAGTTGAGTATAAGGAGAGGTTTTAAAACAGTTTTAATAAAAACTGTTGCCCGACACGCTTCTAAAAACAACAGTTTCTTAGTTTTAAACCTTGCACGGCGCCATAAACGCCGAGATTGCTTCTCAGTCTTAGCTGTCCTATAGTGTGGAATGTGGGACTTGTCCAACTGGATCCATCTGGTGCACTCCAAAAGTGTATTTGTGAGTGGTTTGATGTGCAACTCGGTGCGCGCCTCAGAAATGACCTCCTGATTCCAGGGATAATTAAAATCTTTCATTGATAAGAGAGCATTCAGCAGCTCAATAAAACCCAAAGCGATGACCCCCCACTCCCCCCCCCACCCCCTCCCCACCTTCACCTCCACCCTTCCCTCCCCTCCCCTCCCCCCACAACCCCACCCAAACAATCATAAGAAAATCAAGCAGAGGTATTTTCAGTGAGGTATTTGTTCACTGTGTGTTGTGTCATTGTGCTTTACATTTTTAATGCAGGAAAAAGAAGGAATATACATTAAGTTGAAAAAAGAATGACAACAATCAAATAAATGTGGAAAAGAAGCATCAAATATTCCGTGAACTTTACCTTATTACAGACATCTAATTTTCTTGAGATGTCCATGCTAAAATGAATGATTTGACAAGGACAACCATTTCTACTGTAATGCCAGTTTTTGTGTGAGAAGCACCCACTTTATTGGTAGAAACCCATTTTTTCTCCATCCAGTGGCTCTGTTTCTAGAATGTCTTTTTTATTTTAAGTTGTAGAGCTTAGTTACAAGGCGAGTTCTAAACATTCGCATCAACTCCAGAGCCTTAGAATAAATAGAAATATGGGAACCAATTTTCACATAAAATGGTAGGTAACCCACTCTGATGGTTTTGTCTCCCTGTGTGTGTGTGTGTGTGTGTGTGTGTGTGTGTGTGTGTGTGTGTGTGTGTGTGTGTGTGTGTGTGTGTGTGTGTGTGTGTGTGTGTGTGTGTGTGTGTGTGAACGAGAGAGAAGGAGAGAGTAAGAGAGAGATTAATAATAAATAAGCATGCATGTATGATTTGTATTTCAGGTTGAATGGTCACTGTTCTCATGTCATTGGGCTTCAGAATACTCTTCAGTATTTCAAGGCAGCTAAACTGTTTGACCCATGTGCCTAGTCGAATGACCTGCAGGGGCATGCCACAACCTGGAGAGCAGCAATATCAAAAGGCACCACGATTGCATATGTACCAATAAAAAGACCTTGGTGTGCTAGCCAGGCCATCGGAGAAGCGGTCTAAAAGGTCCATAACATGCCACATCAATACAAGCAAGCAGTATGCATTACCTAAAATAAAATTTAAAAAAATATTATTAACTGGTAAATTATATTTTAGTCTTGAATTTGAATGATTTACATGCCAAAACACATCACAAGGAGAAATAATGGTTCAAGTCATAAATGGCTGATTCACATTGATAAGATGATAGCACAAAATACTAGATTCAAAACACATTAATTTTCACTTTTTATTAAGAAAATTCTCTATCAGTGACAAACAGTCCCTTGTGTAGCTGTAGGTGTTGAAAGTCTGCCCTTTTTTCACATTACTTGTGCTTAATAGATTGACCATTTGGCAACACAAATAACAAAAAAAATACAAAAAAAGCCAAAAACCAAACATATGGTAATGCAATGTAGAACTGGAACAGGTTGTTTAGTTGTCTCCGTTTTTTAACAAAGTCCACTCCAAATTCTTCTTTTTCTGCTGGTTGCATCTGCACACCTTTAGTTCTTTGCAGCCTTGAGATGGGGTGATTCAGATTTGTCAAAATGTTTATCTGATCTCCTCCTCCTGCAGGGCTATATTCATCTTCTAGCTTGCTATTTCAGAATTTGCACTCTGCAGCCAGGGCCAGGTAGTCTAATGGTGAAACCTCTAAAAGAGAATTTTTAAAAAAGTATAAACGGTATATGTATATGATTAACTTAAAAAGTTAAACGTATTTCTACTGAATATGTGTCCACAGACCAGGAGACTGAAAAGAGAGCCAATGCCAGGGAATCAACAAGGTATCTGACATGTGTGTTACAACGAGGTCCCCGGATGATCTCCCACAAGAACTGGATCGCTTTGCTTGATCAGTTAGTGTCAAAATCCTGAGAAACGTGAGGAAACAACAAAGAATCAATGGGTAGAGGCAAACAAACAACAAACAACAACACAAAAAACAGAAACTTGCAACATGAAACTTCGACATGGATCTAAATATAAACAGTTTGCCTGACAGGTTTTGTGATTTTATTCGACATGAAAGCTGCAGACATCCGAGCTGATCTTGACACTTTGACGGATAAAGTTCCTGACTAATGACTGTTCCAGTCCTGTCTTTGCAGTTACTTTCCGTCTCTCAGTTTGAACCAGTGCCAGAGAGATACATTCAGGATCTTTTGACTCGGTGCCCAAGCAAGAGTTGTGCACTTGATTCAATTCCTGCTTCGTTACTGAGACGAATTACTGCCAATATTAACCAGAATTCAGAATTCTTCCCTCGTGTCAGGTTGTGTTCATGATCTTTTCTAGCAAGCGCTTGTCATTCCTCTCCTCAAGAAGCCAAGTCTTGACAAGGAATGCTTGACAAATTATCGTCCTATTTCCAATCTGCCTTTCCTTCCTAAACTTTTGAAGAAGGCTGTTCTTTAGCAGATTCAAAAGCACTTGCATGACAATGACTTGCTTGACATGTTTCAGTCAGCATACAAGGAAAAAATCATTCCAACGAAACCGCCCTGCTTTATGTTGTCAGCAATTTACTGACTTCCGCTGATCAGCGAAAAGTCTCTATTCTTTGTCTACTGGATCTGTCGGTTGCGTTCGACACCATCGATCATGCCATTATTTTGAGACGACTGCAGTGTACGTTTGGCATAACTGACACTGCCTTACGATGGTTTGCCTTATATTTTAAAGGCTGCTCTCAGTGTGTGACTGTTGGAGGTGCCAAGTCCAAACCACTCCCCTTGCGTTGCGGCGTGCCCCAGGGTTGTGTCTTAGGGCCTGTACTGTTTTCAATGTATACTCAACCCCTGTCATCTTTCGTGAGTCGGCATATTTGTTGTTTCTACAAATATGCCGACGATAAACAGCTGCTTAGAGACTCCATGTCATGTGATGTTCAAATTGTAATTAAGGTATTCGAACTCTGTATATCATCTTTTTAAAAATGGATGCTAATGAACAAGCTCATGCTGAATGATGGCAAAACTGAGTCAATGTGTGTTGCGTCATATCACACTCTTTCCTAGGCTACCTGCAGCAGTTTAAAATGTTGGTGAAGCCAGTATACTTTTCAAACGCTGTGTTAGTGTCCTTGGTGTTCTTTTGAACTCTTTTTTGTCTATGTAAAACCACATCACTTCTATCTGTAGAGCAGCCTATTTCCAGCTGAAAAAAAGTCAGCTCGGTAAGATCTTTCCTGACTCAGTCTGAAACCACTCAGCTTGTGTCTTCGCTGATTCTGAGCCGCATTGATTATTGTAAATGTTTGTTTGTGAGACTGCCATGTGATAAACTTCCTCGACTTCAGATAATATTAAACAGAATAAGAATAAAAATAAGAGTACTTTATTATCTCAAAAAGATAAATTCGTGCAGCTCGTGTCATGTTTCAGAAATACAAAAAAGATCATGTATTATCCTTATTGTACCAACTTCACTGGATTTCCACCTTAGCTAGGATTGAGTACAATGTAGCTACTTTTGCCTTCCATCATTTCGATGGTACACTGCCTTAACTACTTATCAAGCTTCCCGCACCTTACGTTCAAAGTATCGAAAATAAGTACAAAGTCCTCTGGTCAAAGGTCCTTTTGTTTCCAGGCCCCAGTCATTTCGAATTCGCTTCCGAAGCACATTCGTGATGCCCCCACAGTAATTTCTTTCAAAAGTCAGCTTACAACACATCTTTTCTGATCTCACTACTCTGTTTCACAATGTCACCATGATGACCCTGTGCCATTTTATGTTGCGATGGTTGTTTGTGCTTTGGGTGTGTTTATGTGCTGTTAATTTTTTAATTTGTATTGTAATATTTGTATTTTGTGTTGTTGCTGTCAAATCGACTTGTGGTTAGTTTGTCATTTTGATTTGTATTGTACAGCACTTATAGCCTGTACTGCAGGGAGTTTGCGGTTTATAAGTATTATTATTATTATTATTATTATTATTATTATTATTATTATTATTATTATTATTATTATTATTATTATTATTATTATTAAAAGCAAACGTTTCTGACAAATGTCTCGACAGAATCTTTTCACACACTTTTTTTCTCAGCTGCAGACACATTTTATTTGAACGACATGAGGACACTGCCAAAAGTATTTATTTAGAAGTTCTTCCTGACAGAAACCAGCACAAACGGAACATTTTGGTTAATCCACAGTTTCTATTTCTAGTAGGAACTCAAAGTGTGCGACAGTGGTCAGACAGGCATAATCAAAATCAAATGCCCACCCGCATCTAGAAATTACACCATATTCGAGGCATGTCAGTTACCAGGATTTTGTGTGAAATTGGCTGACAACACCAGCGTGGGACTGAAGAAATCGAATTCCTACTACACACAGGTGCATGGCCAGCTAAATATTACAGGCTATTATTTTCACCTAAAGGGATATAAATGTAACGCAAATCATACCAGACATTCCATTCATGACATCACTGTTTTTACACTCTGTCAGCTTTCAACAGAGAACAATGAAAACCTTACTTGGAAGTGAAATGTCATCACAGAGTGTAAGCGAAATGTTAGGTATGCACCTCTGCATTTATTGTCAGCATATACAACAAAGATATACCTGTTTGATTGTTCTGCTGCCCCACACTTGACAGCTACAGTGGCATGTGTATAATGCATTACTTGATCTTCCTGCCAAGATTTAACAGAATCTGTACTGCTCCCTTTAGTGACGAGACTGGATTTGGAGACAGGTGTCTCGTCTGCAGGAATTGGGTAGGTGTGCAACTCACTGGGTCCGCCATCTCAGAAATGCTGAAAAACGTTGCATGGATATATGCTCATTATAAAGCGATATTATGAAATGAGTTAATGTAGGAGTAATGTGTCTATTTGTGGGTGTCGCGATTTGTTACGATGAGTGAGAGAGTGCAGGCTGAAGAAACGTAAGGGCATAAACCTTTGGTTATGTTGCTTATGGAGAGTTAATTCCACAATTAAAATCATACATCCCAAGTGTTTAGATCAGTGCAGCGGCACTACATGATATCAAATGTTTGCACATTATTGAGTAGTAGGCGTACAGTTCGCTCCAGCCCTGGTAGCTCGACTTATGTACCATTTCCGCAAGTGAATTGTCACCATTTTCAGCACAAACTAAAAACAAATGACACTTACCGCATACAAACAGCCCTGCTTTTGCTCTTGTCCTCTAAGGGGGGCGGGGGGCGGGGTGGGAGCTGGGTGGGAGCTGGGGGGGGGGGGCTGGGCGGGGTGGGGGGGAGGCTGGGGGGGGGTAGTATCCCGATGTTGAGATGATATGTGTGCGGTCTACAGCAAGTTCAGTTTTATTCAGCCCATCGCGTTGGTTTTGGGAGGAAGAAAAAGCCAGAAGCTTTTCTTTGATGGTTTCAGGGTATCTTTCGTCCCCGATTGTAGGTAACCCAATGGCAATGCCTGAACATGTAAGTGAAATGTATACGCACAAATAGTATCGCACTTCGCCATTTCGTTGCTTAGTTACGGGAAAGCTTGTGGGACCCAGCAACAGGACCGAGCTGCAACTTTTTTTTTTTATATTTCTTGATTGGCTGAAAATGCGCGCACTAGTGAGGTCCATGTAGGCGAAACTATGCGTCACAACTGATCGCTATTCTCCTTGCAAAAGAAAATTAATCCTACTACAAAAAGTACGTAATTCTTATCTAAAAGAACTCAAATAAATATCAGATCTTTCCTATGATTAATTTTTTTTTTAATATTATTAACACACACGTGCTCTCAAAGAATAACAATACAACACGACCACAAATGTAACAGTGTTGTATCCAACCTTGTTACAACCGGGTTAATTTTACAAAGACAAAGACCAGATTTGGCCGGGAACTCCCCAAAAGCGTTGTTATATCCGATTTTTCTTATATCGAGACCTTGTTATATACGAACTTGACTGTATTTATTTATTTGTTGTCTTTATTTTTAATATTTTAAACTCCCTTCTATTTATAGAAGGGACATTTTAGGACGGGTCGCGGTGGGGCGAATATAATAGCACATCCATGATGTCAAACTCGGGCAGGCCTAATCCTCGGACAACTGAAGTAACAAGAAAAAAACTACATCATGTCTAGTTGTGAACGTACATTTGGCGCGACACGCCGTATGTGTGTGTGTGTGTGTGTGTGTGTGTGTGTGTGTGTGTGTGTGTGTGTGTGTGTGTGTGTGTGTGTGTGTGTGTGTGTGTGTGTGTGTGTGCTATACGCACAAGCTTGAAGTTTCTCCAAGAGGTGGCGAAGTCAGCGAACGCGCATACTGTAACGCGATGTCTCCTTGAAGACATAAAAGACAGTTTATAGAAAGTCCGTAATTTTGTGTCATATTTACTTGTAATTTTGGACATTGAATGAGTTCGTTGGCCAGCTTTGTGCCTTTTCACCACTTCAGTAAAAATTAATTCCTTTCAGAAAAAAAAAAAAAAAAAAAAAAACAGAAAACAAAATTGACTTTTGAAGAAAGTCAGACAGTGGCGGTGACGTAAAAGAAGCAACTCTGTCACCACGTAGACATTGACGCAATACTTTGAATATGACGTAATTTCTCTCTTGCACTCTCTCTCTCTCTCTCTCTCTCTCTCTCTCTCTCTCTCTCTCTCTCTCTCTCTCTCTCTCTCTCTCTCTCTCTCTCTCTCTTTTTCTCCCCCTCCCCATCATGCTGATATACTCATGGCAAAAACGCTAAATAAAGTCACCCAACAATTCCAACAAAGGGACACCAAATCCTGTACCACGGCAGGTACCGAGAGGATGGCTTCATGATCTTCCAGGCGGATGAGAATGAAATACATCAGTTCTTCCAACTGGCTAATGCCCACACAGGGTGAATGTCACCTACAAAATTTGCGAGAAAAAAGCGACCTTCTTAGACGTAACAGTCTACAATATGTAACGTTTCACAACACACGGCAACGTTGACATCAAACTATACAGAAACCCCACGGAAACCTTTCAGTACCTACACTGCCAATCAGCTCACCCCTGGGCAGTGTACAACAGACTGGTCAAGGGAAAATCCCTCAGAAACCTACGAAACTTCTCTGACAACCAAGAAAGAGATCGACAAATACAACTGTTCCACCAAAAACTTGTAGCAGGAGGATACGAACAAACAGAATTGACAACGCAGACAGAAACCTATAACAACACCCCACCAGCAACACTCTTACAGGAGAGAATACAAAACAGAAAAAAAGAAAACACAAGCCCCAACCTTGGTAATGAAAAACAGGTTCAACCCCCCACCCCCTCTCCCCCCCCCCCCCCACCCCCCAAAAAACACACACACAAAAAACAACAACAAAAAAACAAAACAAAAAAATACTGGCAAATAATAAACAGAGATCAGGACTGCAAAAAAAGTTTTTACTTCCCCACCAATAATTGCGTACAAACGCCACAAACACTTGGGAGACCTAATTATGAAATAAAAACTGAAACCAAGAGCAGATGATAACACGGCCAAAACAACGCGCGTTGCAGCGCCTGGCCCACGGTTAGTTCGGGGTTTAACGTCCACGGCACCGATGTGATAATAGACGGCCCTGACGGGCGGGTTTAGGCGGACAGAGAAATCTATTTCCTATAGAGTACGACCTGAACACTGATCATTTCAGGCGCACTGCAACTGTGGCACTTTGATTTACCAGGACCTTTCAGTGTGGCTCACGATAACGACACATGCCAAAATAGAAACAGTGCACGCGTGGACCTGAACCGAGGACTGGACACCAAACAACGCGCAATTTCAGAAAAAGGACAGCGACCAACGCAGTAAGGCTGACGTAACTTATTACAAGACCAGTCACAAAACACAACGACCCAACCAGTTGAATATGCAACAACCAAATAAAGCAGCAAGAATCTGACAGGCAACCCCAAGAAGCCTGGACTAAACTGCAAGACCCTCTAAACCTGGCAAACATATGGCTTTGAAACATACCCGAAAATTATATGTGGACCAAAAATATGAAACACAGGGGAAGAATCCTCCTCGCAACCGTCATCTTCAGCAACAAATGAAACCCAACTAGGTTCGTGGAATGGACGAATGTAAAGGGTCACGGCAGAAACAGTGCGGCCCGCAAACACGCCACAAACCGTTTCAGAATATTAGCAAAAGGCAAATACGACTCGTCTGACCTAACCAACGGGAGAAGGCATCACGTTAACGAACAGCAAAATACGATAACAAAAACGAACGCACTCAACCCAAGAAACAAACAGAACTAAAAGAAAAGACTACAACGCAGTGAGACACATATTCTTCGCAACCAAAAAAAAAAAAAAAAAAAAAGAGGAAAAAAAGGACAGTACAAATGAACATTAGCCGGAGGAAAACTAAAGATTGGTTGTACATTGCTTAACGTCCGGAAAGCAACATGACTTTCTCAGGACGTGGAAAACTAAAGAAACAACAAGCCCCACTGTGATGAAACTCTATGCTCATGCATAGTGTTCACACAGTAGGGTAAATACAGTACAGTAGTTGTCAACTGTTTGTTTTGTGCCGATAGTCCGTAAGGCTGAGAGCCACGTGGAATCTTAATGAAACGTTTAACACGGGGAGTTTTAGTGATTTGTAGGCAAGAGCTCAGTCTGGCAGAGCTGTAGAAACAGTAGTACGGGCTTTACTACGTGTGTGAGATACCTTAGACCGTATTTCAAGAGTCTGAAACCTAGAATTCAGGTATGTTGCTATATATGTATTATTGATAGTTGCTTAGTTAAAGACGGTATGCGTTGGTAAGAGTAATTTGGTTGTAGAGTGTTGTCTCGGTTGGTTCAGTTATGTTGGTTTGGAATTTAGTGAGGTAACCGGTGTTTTTCGTATACAGTTATTTACCGAGCTGGATAACTTAAGGAATGTGAGGGGTGTATGTCTGTCGCTATGAATGTAGTACGTGGTTGTTTAAGCATAGTCTTTTCCAGTGTATATAATAATGTATAGCGAGAGTGTTAGGCTATAGTCTGTTCCAAGGTAGTGACAGAGTTAAAGGGGTGTTACGAAAGTAGTTCGGGTTATGAAGCACGTGTGCGTCTGAATGGGCGTGTGAGTTATTTGTATCAGCCAGGTTACGATATGTTTCTCATATCATCCAATATGTTGTGTGTTTAGGAAGTGTTACGATTTAGAACTTTGTTACTGTTCAGAGTGCTTGTCGAAGTTGGAGCGACAAACGCCGAGACGTTAGTCACCAGGGACCTAATGCGAGGTCATCTCTCCATCTCTTCACTCGGGGAGTGAGCGGCCGTTGCCAAGACACTTGGGTCACAGCAAAGATACAGTACGAGTAACGAGGACGTCCACGATACGAGAGACAGGACGACTCGAGGAGCGTACGAGAAGGGACTTCCACGCCTAGACGTGAAAGGACTGAACGTAACCAGACGAGAACACCAAACAGGCGATATTGTGTGTATGTGGATGTGATGTTTGGAAGCTGATAGTGGGGAAGAACTGGTGTATATAGTTGTGGTAGTTTGTGAGCATTCTTCTTATGTTGTTTATTTTGTATAAAAGTTACGTTAGAAAGGGAGCCCGTGTGCTGAGTTTTTACCGCATGAATGCGCCCGTCTGAGTCAGTGGCAGTGTATGCGTCTGTTGTGCGAGAGTCTGTACGTACGACTGGGGGCAAGTCTGCTTGCGTTACACCCACCCTTGGTAATGACAACCAGGTTCAACCCCAGAACTAAAAAAGATTATCCAAAGATGGAAAGAAACAATGGCAAAGGGAATAAACAAAATTCAAGATTGCAAAGCAATGTTTACTTCCTCACCAATAACCACGCACAAACATCACAACAATTTGGAAAACCAAATTATCAAATCTAAGCTCAAACCGGGAGCAGACGACAACATAGCCTAACCAACGTGCATGGCAACACATTCGAGAGGAGAAACAGCGCGCACGCGGACCTAAACCGAGGCTTAGCAGAGGATAACTCATGCATACAAGACAAAACGTCGCGCAGCCGACCCAGAACGGAACTGACAGCAAAAATCGCAGAAAGGCTGGTGCAACTTACCTGGTCCTAAAACAGCCACAAAACACAACTACCCAACTAGATGAGTATGCAACAGACAAATAAAGCAGCGAGAAACGGACAAACTTATCAAGCGTGGACTGAACTGCAAGACCTCCTTGGTCGGGTAAACAAATGGCCTAGAAACATACTAAAGTTTTTTTGGACCAAAATCGTCAAACGCTGGGGAAGTATCCTCCTCGCAGCCCTCATCTTTAGCAACGGGTTAAATCCAGCTGTGTTCATGATATGGGCGGACTGATTTAAGAGGTCTCTGCAGAGACAACGCGGCCCTCAATCATTTCACGAACCTCCACGAACTGTTCGCAAAAAGCAAATACAACAAAAACCTGTACTCGTTTGACCTAACCAACGGGAGATGGGAATACGTGGACGGAACACCAAAATATAATAGCAAAGCGAATACACCAAACCCAAGTAACAAGCATAACATAAAGATAAGACTACAACGCAATGAAGCACATAATCTCAACAACAGAAAACGAGGAAGAAAAACTACAACACAGTAGCAAATAGACACAGGCCGACGGACAGGGCTACACGCAGGAGGTGATGACACAAAAAGGCCAACACTCCAAAAGCACTACAACTGAAAAATACACAGCA
Organism: Semisulcospira habei; assembly: GCA_036245525.1. Taxonomy (NCBI): domain Eukaryota; kingdom Metazoa; phylum Mollusca; class Gastropoda; family Semisulcospiridae; genus Semisulcospira; species Semisulcospira habei. Next base: position 330,498 of record BTPG01000003.1, read on the forward strand.
AAAGACGAGACCAACTGACTAAGAACCTGAATCTCAGGTCTCGCACTAAAAACCAACAAAAGAAATTCTCAAATGCTCATCACCAGCATGGTCATGTAATGGTTTATTGACACAAAACTAAAAGCGCAAAAAACAACAACAACAAAAAACCAACAACAACAAACAGTGTTACTCGCACCCTCAACAACGCAATGAATCGAAAACAGAAAAGAGTGACACTAAAAAAAAACCCCGAAAAAAACAACCCGTGCAACTCGCACCCCCAATCCCCATCATCGCAATGAATCAAAAACAGAAAAGAGTGACACTAACCCCAAAAAGTGCTACTCGCACCCCCAACAACGCAAGTAATCGAAAATAGGTTAGAGTGACACTAACAAATATAAATCCACAGAACAGTCACAACAAAAGAAAAGTTCGGTGTTTATCACCAATGTGGTCAGGTTGGTCCGCTGACGAGAACAGTACCTGGCTTATTACAAGCAAAAACGTGTTCGAAATACACAAGGGAATGAGTGACAAAACAAAATCTAGACCTTTGTCATAAAACTTTGTGTATACGGCCAAGCCAAAATCAGTCTATAAAACGTAGTTGTTGATGGGCGATGTTGAGCACAGTTTATACACACACGATCGATTGGGTACTACCCTCGCTGTGCTTTTCCGCGTCAGAATGGCTTGATGCTGATCCACCACAACTATACAATAAGACTGCCTAGCTTGGTCCCACTTTTATTATTGGCACAGGTCTATTCACTCAACAATAACTACCTCACCAACCAATTGGGCGGTCCGTGGCGCAGTGGATAAGGCGCCTGCCACCAATGCCAAAGGTGCGAGGTTCGAAATCGGGTTCCGGCGTCGGACTTTTCTCCTCTGTTAAGTATCACCGTTAATTCGGGCGGACCGTCGGGGATTCTTTCTCCGGGTACTCCGGTGCTTGCACCCCCTCCCACCCCCCCCCCCACCCCCACACACTTTGGTACCGGTTTCAGGCCACTTTACAAATTTCAAATACAAGCGATCAAAAATCTCTGTAACTTCAGTAGCTGAACTGACCCCTCGTCTGTCTTGCACTGTGTTTGCCTTCGGTGTAAATCCGTGTCTGTCACGTGAGTTTGCGTGTTGGGTTTCAGTTCGCGGCGCTTTGAGTCGATTCAACTGAAATTGAAAAAAAGCACGTATATAATACCGGTATTATTAGTATTGTAAATAAAAAAAATAAATAAATAAATAAAACACAGGGCAAAACATGCTTGTATCTCACTTCTGAACGAAAACAAAAGATTGGAAAAGCCGACAGCAAGACCCCACGAGGACCAGTCAAATCAAACGTAATAATGAAACACAAGGCATAAACAAGTGGAGGAACGAACATTTTTTCTCGGTAGGCCACGCGTCTCTGCAGAAGGAGCCCCGAAACGCCTTTGCTTGCTAGAGCGCAACAGCGACTCAACAAGGAACGCGCGGCACCATCAGAGCAAGGGTACCAACCGACGAGATATTACTCAACGTGGCCTAAATAACCGTGAGAGCATACGGTCTAAAAACAACGTGCGTTGCAGCGCGTGGCCCACGAGAATGGCACATGCCAAAATAGAAAGTGTGCGCGCGTGGACCTGAACGATGTGTGGCAGAGGACGACTCATGCACACCAGACAAACGACGCGCACTTTCAAAACCCGACAACAACCAACGCAGTAAGGCTGACGTTACTTATTACAAGACCAGCCACACAATACAACGACCCAACCAGACAAATATGCAACAACCAAATAAAGCAGCGAGAAGCTGACAGGGAAACCCATAACGCCTCGACTAAACTGCAAGACCGTATTAACCCGGCAAACATATGGCCTAGAAACATATCCGAAATGTTAATGTGGACCAAAAATATGAAACACTGGGGAAGAATCCTCCTCTCAACCAACACCTTCAGCAATGAGTTAAACCCAACTAGGTTCGTGGAATGGACGAATGTAAGGGGTCTCGGCAGAAATAGTGCGGCAAACAATCACGCAAAAAACCGGTTCAAACTATTTGCGAAAAGCAAATACAACAAAAACAACACTCGTCTGACCTAAACAACGGGAGAAGGAATCACGTTGATGGAATACTAAAATACGGTAACAAAAAAGAACGCACCCAACCCAAGAAACAAACAGAACTAAATTAAACGATTTCAACGCAATAAAACACATAACCACCGCAACCAAAAAAAAAAAACACGAGTAAGACTGAAATTAGCACAGTAACAAATGAACATAGGCCGAGGAAAAGAGAAAAACCAAGCCCCACCCTTGGTATTGACAACCAGGTTCAACCCCAGAACCCAAAAGTTTATCCAAAGCCAGAAAGAAACAATGGCAAAACAAAATAAAACAAGCATCAAGATTGCAAAGCAATGCCCACCAATAACCACGCACAAACGTCACAACAATTTGGAAGACCAAATTATCAAATTAAAGCTCAAACCGAGAGCAGACGACAACATAGCCTAACCAACGCGCATGGCAACACATGCTAGAGAAGAAACAGTACTCAAACCAAGGGGAATCACAGCGCTGGACAGTTAGATCCCCTGCCCCCGGATCAGGGGATCTAACTGTTGTCTGTCCAGCGCTGTGATTCCCCTTGGTTTGAGTACTGGCAATTCTGCCAGCGCTAGCCTCACCTATCTGGTTTGTGAGTAGAGAAGAAACAGCGCGCGCGCGGACCTGAACCGAGGCGTAGTAGAAGATGACTCATGCATACAAGACAAATCGAGCAGCCGACCCAGAACCCCCACTGAAAGCAAACGATGCAGTACGGCTGGTGCAACTTAACCTGTCCTAAGACAGCCCAAAAACTGACACAACTACCAAACTAGATGAGTATGCAACAGCCTAAAAAGCACCGAAACACAGGTAAGCTAATGAAGCGTGGACTGAACTACAATACCTTTTTGGTCCGGCAAACATTCTTGGCTTGACTTCGCGAACGAAGATTTTATAGGGGTTGCCCACGACGTCTGCAGGCAAGCTCGTGACTGCGGAGGCCAATCCGGGACAGGCAGGTTTGACCGCAGTGGCTGCAGAGTGAGGTCTGGCCAGGGTTCTGAGTTGCGGCATCTCTGTTTTTTTCTCCTGAGCCGCTTGTCCTTAAGGCTACCTCTGCCAGAGTCCTCAAAGGAGACGGCCGCCTTGTAAATGGTGGAGCGCCAGGTGTCGCGGTCCGCAGCAAGGGAATACCACTGGCAGTGGTCGATTTGGCAGTCACTAAGTGACTTCTTGAGACAGTCTTTGTATCTCTTCTTTGATGCCTCTCTGTCTCTGTGTCCAGTGGCGAGCTCGTCCAACAGGGTGCTCTTGGGTAGGTGATGATCCTCCATCCTGGAGACGTGACCCGCCCAGCGGATCAGTGTCCGCAGCAGCAAAGCCTCGATGCTCACAGTTTCTGCCTGTTCAAGGACCTCGACGTTTGTGACATAGTCACTCCAGTGATTGCCAAGGATGGTAAACAGGCAGCGCTGGTGGAAGCCTTCGAGGAGTCCTAGTTGGCTGCGGTAGTGAGCCAAGGACTGGGAACCATACAGCAGGGTGGTGAGGACGACAGCTATGTGCACGCTGATCTTGGTGCCTGTTTTCAGCTGTTGATTGTGCCACACCCGCTTGTATAGACGCCCGAAAGCGCTGTTTGCTTTTGCCAGCCTGCTGACGAGCTCCTTGTCCAGCTTGGCGTCTGACGTGATGATGCAGCCAAGGTAGGTAAACTGGTGCACTGACTACCACTTGATTGCCACTGGTCCGGCAAACAAATGACCTAGAAATATACGTAAGTATATGTGGACCAAAAACGTCAAACACTGGGGAAAAATGCCTTCTTGCAGCCTTCATCTTTAGCAACGGGTCAAACTCAACTGTGTTCATGGAATGCGCGGTTTTAAGAGTTCTCTTCAGAGACAACGCGGCCCGTAATCATTTTGCAAACCTCTTCGAACTGTTTGCAAAAGGCAAACACACCAAAAACCTGTACTCGTTTGACCTGACCAACGGGAGATGGGAATGCTTGGACGGAACATCAAAATACTATAACAAAAACGAATACACCCAACATAAGTAACAAGCATAACATAAAGATATGACTTCAACGCCATGAAGCACATAATCTCAACAACAGAAAACGAGGAAAACAAAACAACAGTAACAAATAGACACAGGCCGACGAACAGGGCTACACGCAGGTTGTGATGACTCAACGCGGCCAAAACGCCGCAAGCACTGAAACTGGAAAAACACAGCAGAAGACGAGACCAACTGACTAAGAACCTCTCGCGCTAAAACACAACAATAGAAACGCTCAATTGCCCATCACCAGCATAGTCAGCATAGTCATGTATTAGTTTACTGACACAAACCTAAACAGTGCTACCCGCAACGCAATGAATCTAAAACAGAACAAAATGAAACTAATAAAAAAAAAAAAAAAAAACCCACACCAACAGCAAACAGTCCTACTCGCATCCTCAACGACGCAATGAATCGAAAGATAACAGGAAAGATAACTATTATATTTAAACACACACACACACACACACACACACACACACACACACACACACACACACACACACACACACACACACACACACACGAAAAAAAAAAGACCCAGTGCTACTCGCGACAAGACGAATTGGTAAAAGCAACAAGAGAAAAACTACCAACAACATTGAATGCCCTACCAACCCCTCACGCTCCCCCCAACAAAAAGGGAGACAATCATATCACTGCTGGAACTAATGCCGAAAAATAATATCTTCATGTTCGACGGCAATTTCTACAAACAAGTAATAGGGTGCGCGATGGGGCAGGTTCCCTCCCCATCAAGCATTGATATACTCATAGCAAAAACGCTAAACAAAGTCACGCAACAATTCCAACAAAGGCACCAAATCCTGTACCACGGCAGGTACCGAGACGATGGCTTCATGATCTTCCAAGCGGAGGAGAATGAAATACATCAGTTCTTCCAACTGGCTAACGCCCACACGAAAGGGCTGAATTTAACCTACAAAATTTGCTAGAAAAAAGCGAAATTCCTAGACTTAACAGTCTACAATAGGGAACGTTTCACAACACACGACAAATTTGACATAAAACTATACAGAAAACCCACGGAAACCTGTCAGTACCTACACCACCAATCAGCTCACCCCTTAGCAGTGTACAACAGACTGGTCAAGGGAAAAAACCTCAGAATCGTACGAAACTTCTCTGACAACCAAGATAGAGATCGACAAATACAACTGTTCCACCGAAAACTTGTAGCAGGAGGATACGAACAAACAGAACTGACAACGCAGACAGAAACCATTACCAACACCACACCAGCAACACTCTTACAGGAGAGAATACAAAACAGGAAAAAGAAAAAAAAAAAAACAAGCCCAACCCTTGGTAATGACAACCATGTTCAACCCCAGAACCAAAGGATTATCCAAGGGGAAAAAAAACAAAACAAAACAACAACAACAACAACAACAACAAACCACTCGCAAATAATAAACAGAGATCAGGACTGCAAGGAAGTTTTTACTTCCCCACCAATAATTGTGTACAGACGCCAAAAGAACTTGGGTGACCACATTATCAAATCAAAACTCAAACCCAGAGCAGATGATAACACAGCCTAAGCAAGGCGCGTTACAGCGCGTGGCCCAGGATAACGGCACATGCCAAAATAGAAACTGTGCACGCGTGGACCTTAACCGAGAATTGGCAGAGGGTGACTCATGCACACCAGACAAACACGCGCAATTTCAGAACACGAGAGCGACTAACGCAGTAAGGATGAAGTAACTTAATACAAGACCAGCCACAAAACACAACGACCCAACCGGTTGAATATGCAACAACCGAATAAAGCAGCGAGACACTGAGAGGCAAACCCATGAAACATGGACTAAACTGCAAGATCCTCTAAACTCGGCAAATATATATGGCCTAGAAACATTACCCGTAAAGTATATGTGGACCGAACTATGAAACACTGGGGGAGAATCCTCCTCGCAACCAACATTACCAGCAACGAATTAAACCCAACTAGGTTCATAGAATGGACGAATGTAAGGGGCAGAAACAGTGAGGCCCGCAAACACGCCACGAACCGTTTCAAACTATTTGCAAAAGGCAAATATGACTCATCTGACCTAGCCAACGGGAGATGGGATCACGTTAACTAAACACCGAAATACGATAACAAAAACGAACGCACTCAACCCAAGAAACAAACAGAACTAAAAAAAAAGACTGCAACGCAGTGAAACACATAACCTCCGCAATCGAAAAACGAGGAAGAAAACAGGACGGTACAAATCAACATAGGCGGAAAACTGAAGAAAGACCAAGCCCCACCCTTGGTAATGACAACCAGGTTCAACCCCAGAAACAATAGGATTATCCAAAGCCGGAAAGAAGCAATGGCAAAGGGAATAAACAGAAATAAAAATTGCAAAGCAATCTTTACTTCCCCACCTATAACCACGCACAAACGTCACAACAATTTGGAAGACCAAATTATCAAATCAAAGCTCAAACCGAGAGCAGACGACAACATAGCCTAACCAAGGCGCATCGCAACACATGCGAGAGAAGAAACAGCGCGCGCCGACCTAAACCGAGACTTAGCAGAGAATGACTCATGCATACAAGACAAAACGTCGCGCAGCCGACCCAGAACGCCACTGACAGCAAAAATCGCAGTACGGCTGGTGCAACTTAACCAGTCCTAAAACAGCCAGAAAACACAACTACCCATCTAGATGAGTATCTCTCTTGGCTTGACTTCGCGAACGAAGATTCTATAGGGCTTGCCCACGTCGTCTGCAGGCATTTTCGTGGCTGAGATGAGTATGCAACAGCAGAATAAAGCAGCAAGAAACACGCAAATTTATAAAGCGTGGACTGAACTACAAGACCTTCTTGGTCCGGCAAACAAATGGCCTATAAACATATGAAAGTGTATGTGGACCAAAAACCTCAACGCTGGGGAAGAATCTCGCAGCCTTTAACTTTAGCAACGGGGTAAAACCATTTGTGTCCATGAAATGGGCGGGTTTAAGAGGTTTCTGCAGAGACTACGAGGCCCGCAATCTTTTCACGAACCTTCTCGAACTGCTTACAAAAGGGAAATACAACAAAAACCTGTACTCGTTTGACCTAACCAACGGGAGATGTGAATGAGTGGACGGAACATCAAAATACTATAGCAAAAACAAACACACACCCAAACCAAATAACACGCATAACATAAAGATAAGACTACAACGCAATGAAGCACATAATCTCAACAACAGAAAACGAGGAAGAAAAACTACAACACAGTAGCAAATAGACACAGGCCGACGGACAGGGCTACACGCAGGCGGTGATGACTCAACATGGCAAACACTCCGAAAGCACAGCAAATTAAAAAAAAAAAAAAAAAAAAAAAAAAAAAACACAGCAAAGGACGAGTCCAACTAAGAACCTGAATCTCAGTTCTCGCAATCAAACATAACGAAAGAAACGCTCAAATGCTCATCACCAGCATGGTCATGTGCTGGTTTATTTACACAAAACTAAAAGCGAAAAAAAAAAGCCAAGCAAAAAAAACATCCCAACAACAACAAACGTGCTACTCGCACCCCCAACAACGCAATGAATCGAAAACAGAAAAGAGTGACAAAAACAAAAACAAAACAAAAAAACAACCCCCCCAAAAAATAAAATAAAAATGCTACTTGCACCCCCAACCCCCAACAACACAATGAATCAACAACAGAAAAGAGTGACACTAACAAAACAAGTGCTACTCGCACCCTCAGCAACGCAATGAAACGAAAATAGGAAAGGGTGACACTAACAAATATAAATCCACAGAACAGTCACAACAAAAGAAAGGTTCGGTGTTTATCACCAATGTGGTCAGGTCGGTTCGGTGACGAGAGCAGTACCTGGCTTATTACCAGCAAAGACGTATTCGAAATACACAAGGGAATAAGTGACAAAACAAAATCTAGACCTGTGTCATAAAACTTTGGGTATACGGCCAAGCCAGAATCAGGCTGTAAAACGTGGTTGTTGGTGTGCGATGTTGAGTACAATTAATACTCACACTCTGTCAACACGAACACATTGACGCAATACACTTAATATGACGTAACTCTCTCTCTCTCTCTCTCTCTCTCTCTCTCTCTCTCTCTCTCTCTCTCTCTCTCTCTCTCTCTCTCTCTCTCTCTCTCTCTCTCTCTCTCTCTCTCTCTCTCTCTCTCTCCTTCGCCCCCTCTTGCCGTTGATCCTGTCTCGGCTCAGTGCAGCTCAAGCAATGAAGTGTCAGACACTGCAGCGAACCCCGGACACCTGCCCTTAACGCCCTCCAGCTCGCCAGGTGTATCCGCCCAGCCAGCCGTGGAGAAATCCCCGCTCGCCTGCGACTCAACCCCCACCGCCCGCCCAGCGGACGAGGGTAATCCCATTACCCCACCTAGAGGGACCTCTTCCCCCAGCGGCCCTAATGACCCCCCGCCGGTCAACGCACTGGCTCAATCTGATCAGCTCACGCCGCGCCCTGATGTCATCAGTCCTCTCAACGCTAACCTCATCACCCCGCCATCTATCGAGCTCTCTGCGCTGTGTCAGGGGCCTGTACTGGAGTGGATGCTCATGATGCAAACCACCATCCGCACACTACAGGCAGAGCTACATCTGACGCGGAGAGAGCTATCAGAAGTGAAAGCTCGCTGTGCCTCCTTGTCTGACAGTCAGGCACAGCTCGACAGTCTCGCCCGCGACAGTGACGTCAAACTGAAAAACATTTCCAGGGCAACAGACAGATTTGTCACTGAAGCGATCAACTCATCGCTAGAGCCAGTGGCAAAAACACAGCAAGGCCATACCGACCGCCTAAACGAGCTGATGTCCTGCAAAGACAGCCACGCCAGCAAGCTACACGACATGGAGCAGAAGCTTACGGCACTGAGTGTGGCAGCAGAGTCAAACAAACACAAGCCTGCTCTCTCCGCCTGTCCCACCACCACACCCAAACCATCCTCACTGAAGTCGACATCCCCCAGTTCCCCCAAATGTTCAGGAAATAGTACTGTTCAGTACACCCCCACCCTGACGTCATCATCGAGAACATGTTTGAAGCCCTGTCAAATGGCGACGGGAAGGAGCAGGTTCCAGGTGCTGGTACTGACGACGGTGCCGCACTCAACGCTGCCACCGACTCCCGTGAGACCAATACCTCAGGATCACCAGTCACCCCGTTGGACAATCTGCAAGCCCAGACCATCAGACCCGACGTTAACGCGCTCCTCATCGGCGACTCTGTCCTAAAAAGGGTCGATGCCCGGAGGATGTCTGTGGACGGCGCCGTCGTGCAGAACATGTCGGTGTCGGGGCTTAGTGTCAGCGAGCTGGCGGAATGGCTGTGCAATCAGCGCCAGTCACGACACATCCGCAGAGTTGTGTTTCACGTCGGCATCAGCAGCTGCATGCAACAGGGCCCTGTCACCAAGCCGGCGTGGATACAGCTCATCCGTCTTCTGACCTCCGTTTTCCCCAATGCCCGCATTCAGGCCTCTGTCATCATGCCCCCGAGAAGTCAGAACCACCCCCTCTTGGCCCCCGCCTTCATCTCCAATGACGCCCTAAGGGAGGCCTGTGAGCAGATGCGGATTCTGTTCACGGACCACACCTCCATCTTCCTCACAGCCAACAGAGCCCCCCGAAAGAATCTCTACCAGGACGGCACCCACCCGAGTTCTGCTGGTGCCATGAAGCTGGCACTGAACATTCGCTTTGCAGGTGTTCCACGCCAGCCCCACAGCGGACACGGGATGGAGGAGAGCAGCCGTGCCAGCAGCCAGCTTCTTTTCATCTACAACCAGAAGCAAGAGTCCCTCAGGCCATTCAGCGGAGCCAGACACAAACAGCAGGACCTGAGACGTGGTAGAACTCTGCAGAACTACGAGCAACCACAGCGCGACCAGCTTCAGGCCTACAACACCCGCCAGCCCGGCCACGCCTTTACCCCGCGTCCTCAGCAAGGTCAGGGCGGGCCAGTCGTGACGTCACAGGGGGAATTCCCCAACATGCCAGCGGCTAGAACTTACATACCAGCCGGTCACCCCTTCGCTGCGCCCGCCGCAGTTACATCAAAAGCGCCGCCCAGAGGGTGGGAACAATCGCCATCAACAGAGACAACCCCTCCCAATCCCTTACAGACAATGCAGCTTATGGCACAGCTGCTGCTGCCGTATCTACCTGCATGTGTTTAATTGTTTACTTTGTCAATACCGGAACGCAGAGTGTGACCTCTGCGGAACGAAGCTAACTTGATAATCTGAATGCAAAAGGCACAGTTCCTCATGCACCCCTGCTGCTGCACGGACTCATGAGGATGCATGCTGACTAAAAAATACAAATGCAAGAGGCATAGATCCTCATGAGCCCTTGCAGCTGCTCTTGCTCATGCGGATAGATACCTCATGCTGACCGCAAATTCTAAATGCAGAGGGCATAGATCCGCATGCGCCCCTGCGGTTGCACGGTCTCTGGAGGATAGGTACCTCATGCTGGCCGCGATTACCTGTTCAAATGCAAAAGGCATGGATCCTCGTCAGCCCCTGCACATGCACGGACTCATGAGGATAAATACCACATGCCATCTACAAACCTAAACTGCAAGAGACATAGATCCTCATGAGCTCCTGCAGGTGAATGTGCTCGTAATGAGAGATGCCTCATGCAAGTTACACTCACATCTGTGTTTCTCACGAGTGTAAATTAGTACCTTTAGTACTGCATGATAAAAGTGTGTATGGTGCCGTATTTTCATATCTTCTGTTGATACACGACTGACTTGCCCGGAATTCTGGACTTCTCTCACATTCTTTGCGGACTAGACTGAGTGTCTTAAGTGAACGCTGCGTTAGGGTAGCGCTTTCACTTACATTCCACTGAGTACCTCCGTGTCGAAGCTTTATTTAAGCGTTCTCACCTAAATCGGCGTTTATTAAGCGGTACTATAGACATTGCAGGAAATTTGACTGTGTACACTGATGGACTGTTTTATTTACAGCGATTTGTCTTATTGTGAGTGATCCGCGGCATAAGTTCTGGTTTCATCGTCGTTGCATGTATTTATCCGCGGCAACACAAACAATTCCTAAACAGACGTGGAGTATACTGACATTGCACCTTCAGGGTAGCGTACATTTATACTTCCCGCATACACTTCAGTTGTGGGAGAGTTTTTTTGTTTGTTTGTTTGTTTTTGGGTTTTTGTTGTTGTTGTTGTTTTCTTCTTTTTTTCTTTTCTTTTCTTTTCGCAACGCTCAGCTCTTGTAATTTCTGAACGTTTGATTATCACATTAATTTTTGTCTTCATACGTTATTGTTTTCTTTGATTGTTTTGTTTTCTCTTTACATTGGTTTTCTATCTTTGATTGACGTTTGCTCAACCACCGCTATTGCAGTTGCTATTTTACTGTGAAACAAAATACAGCTGTTAGAGAAATACTCATGGCTAGAGGCAAACAAAAAGAACATAAATTACGAGTGGGTCACCTCAACGTTTTCCATCTTTATAATAAGGTATCTGACCTGTCCGCGTTTTTTAACAGTCCCCACCGTTCGACATTTTCGGCCTTACCGAGTCACGCCTAAATTCAAGTATCAGTGATGATGCCGTGAAAATTGCTAATTTTAGTATCATGAGAAGAGATTCCTCTCGTCACGGTCAAACAGGCATTGCTGTATACGTTCATCACTCTATCGAACACTAAGTCCGTAGGCGTAAAGACTTAGAAACGGCTAAAGTAGAGTGTGTGTGTGGATTGAGGTGAAAAGCCCGTACTACTCACTGTCATTTGTTCGTTTTCTTTACAGCAATCCGGCGTCTAACTTCGAGTGGTATGACAATTTTACTAGTAACCTAGACAAAGTGTATAAAGGGCAAAATGACGTCATTCTTCTTTGTGGCTTTAATATAGATATGCTTAAACCCCATCCCGCATGGGACACTACATTTCTGTATTTGGCCTAGTACAGCTAGTTAAATCCCCCACCAGAATTACCGCCGCGAGCTCTACGCTCATTTACCACGTCTATACAAACAAACCGCAGGCGGTGTCCGATGTTAGTGTCTCAGATCTTAGTGTTAGTGACCACTGCCCCGTGATTTGTTGCTGGTCTGTAAAACTCCCCAAATTAAAGAAACATAGTCATACCACAACAACCTACAGGTTCTTTAAGCATTTCAGTCGTAATGAGTTTCTACACGATCTTAATAACACTCCTTTTGACGATGTCCTTCTCACAGATGATCCAAATATTGCGCTGTCCACTTGGTACATATTATTCCTTGGAGTATTAGACAGACATGCGCCGATGAGAACAAAAAGAGTGAAGAGTGAGATACTTCCCCCTTGGCTGACAAAAGAAATAATGCATGCCATGTCGGTGCGAAATGACCTAAAAAGAGAAAAGAACTTTGATGAATTTAAAAAGCAGCGAAACCGTGTGAGATCAATGGTGCGCGCCGCGAGGAGGGACCTTATCCGCAACACTGTCAAGGACAACAAAGATGTGTCAACAGTGTGGCGGGTACTGAATTCGATCACTCGAGGAAATAGCAGTAGGTTAACAACCATCCCCAGTAATCTCTCCGCTGACACATTCAACGAACATTTTTTGTCTGTTGCGGTATTGATAACTACTCCTAGTCGTGATACAGAAACTGACATATGCCCCGATTAATTAGTTAATTTATGCAACAGAAAAACAACTGGCACACTACCATTTAATATCCCCGTACTTGCTGTGCACGAAGTGGGCAAACTAATTAGTGACCTAGCTAATAAGAAGTCCTCCGGCCATGATGACATCAACCCACAAATATTAAAGTTGTCTGTACCATACATCATAGAGACCCTTACTTATATTTATAACTTATGTATTCAAAAGAATGTATTCCCTACAGACCTCAAATTTGCAAAAGTCGTTCCACTGCCAAAATCAAAAGATCGTACTGACCCTAACAACTATAGACCCATTTCTCTGCTGTCAGTATTATCTAAACCCCTCGAAAAGCATATACATAAACACCTGTCTGACTACTGAGAATCGCGAAAGTTGCTACTTTCGTCTCAGTCAGGATTTCGCCCTCGGCACTCATGTCATACGGCTCTGAGCAGATTAACAGACACATGGCTTTCAAATATGAATAATTCGCAGCTGACAGGTGTAATTTTTCTTGACTTTAAAAAGGCCTTCGACTTAGTGAACCATACAATATTGATTTCCAAACTTAAGCATTATCTTCGAAACGACATGGCTGCTTCCTTTTTTATGTCATACCTCGAAAACAGAAAACAGAAAGTAATTGCTAATGGAGCCTACTCTTCTACTAAAGATGTAAAACTCGGGGTTCCGCAGGGGTCAATCTTAGGTCCTCTTTTATTTTGTATTTACATCAATGATCTGCCTCTAAGTCTCACCTACGAAGCAGCACAGTGGGATATGTTCGCCGATGATACCTCAATCCACACAGCTAACAAAGACATACGTGACGTTGAGAACGGCTTTCAAAAAAGTCTCGACGATATATCAGCATGGTGTAAAGTCAACTCAATGATTCTGCATCCTACTAAAACAAAATCTATGATTATTGCAACACGCCAAAAGCACAAGTTAAACCCTTTAAAGCTTAATCTATCACTCGGCGACGACATCATAGAACAGGTAGCCGAACATCGTCTATTGGGGGTCACAATTTATAATCAGCTGAGGTGGCAGATGCACACTGACAATGTCTGTAAAACGGTCTCTAGAAATGACTTTATGTTATCGAAATTAAAGTATTCCACAGACAGTGAAACCAGAAAATTGTTCAGTAGTGCACACATCATGTCACATATAAACTACGCGTCGACGGTGTGGGATTGTTGCAGTGATGTCCACTTTAAAAGACTAAATTCTTTACATAGGAGAATGGCAAAATTAATTCTGCTCGACCCGCACTTGACGACCGAGAACAAACTCAGTAAAGCTGGATTCCTGCCCCTTCAAAATCATTTTAAAAATAACAAAGGGGTACTGATGTTTAAAGTGTGAAACCATAGCGCTCCAGAATATCTAACAGAGTTGTTTGAAAAATCAGATTCCTGCTATGGGAACATGAGGGGTCTTTATATTGTTCCAAAACCCCGAATAGATATATTTAAATCTACTTTTTAATTTGCGGGTTCCACACTGTGGAACTCACTCCCACATCACGTTAAAGCCACTCCGACATTATCTCGTTTCAAGGCAAGTCTTTATAGGTATCTGACATTACTCAAATAATAATATCTAGTTATTCGTAGACACACGAATGTACGTGTATATTCTAACAATCATGTGTATATGTATGTGTGTGTGTGTGTGTGTGTGTGTGTGTGTGTGTGTGTGTGTGTGTGTGTGTGTGGACGCGTGAGTGCGTTTGTGCGCGGCGTATGCGCTTGTTTGTGTTTAGTGGACTATATATTTTGTATTACTGTGCTTTGATGTCTCTTTTTTATGTATATTTTGTACTTAGTTAGTCGTAGTTGTTGCAACGACAGGTACGAAAAATGGCATAGTCACTGACTGTGTTAATATCTTCACCGTTGTAAAATAAAGATTCATTGATTCATTGATTCATTGATTCTCTCTCTCTCTCTCTCTCTCTCTCTCTCTCTCTCTCTCTCTCTCTCTCTCTCTCTCTCTCTCTCTCTCTCTCTCTCTCTCTCTCTCTCTCTCTCTCTCTCTCTCTCTCTCTCTCTCTCTCTCTCTCTCTCTCTCTCTCTCTCTCTCTCTCTCTCTCTCTTTCACAGTTTACACGTGGGACATCTAAATATCCACCATTTGCTAAATAAGATTCCCAATTTGACCGTCCTTCTGACTCAACCTACCCCCTTTCACATTTTTGGAATCACAGAGTCTAGATTACATTCTGACATAAGTGATCTTTCCATTTCGGTACCGGAGTTTCGCGATCCTGTACGTCCTCAACAAACAGGATTAGCTGTCTATATTCATAATTTTATTGTACACTTTACACGCAGAAGAACAGACCTGGAATCAGACTCTGTTGAAAGCGTGTGGGTTGAGGTGAAGACAAACAAATCGGCCCCTTTGGTTGTTGGATTTGTCTAAAGAAATCTGTCTGCATCATTTCAGTGGTACGACGATTTCCAACAAGTGGCGCACACCGTTAAAAATTGCAACTCTGATATTTTACTGCTCGGAGACTCTAATATTAACATGTTTCACCACACCCTGCTTGGGAGTTACTATTACTATTTTAGGCCTCAAGCAGTTTATCACATCCGCAACTAGAGTTACGCAGTCGTCGGCCACTCTAATTGATCGTGTATACACTTCCAACAAGTTAAGGGTCCTTAGCTCTCGTGTTCTTCAAGTAGCGATTAGCGACCACTATCCTGTGTGCTGTAGTTGGGCTCTGAAGGTGGACAAGCCATACCGTAAACAACAGCATACCACTGTTCATTACAGGTCGTTTAAACACTTCAATCGGGACGCGTTGTTCGCCCACCTTAGCGGAATCTCTTTTCAGTCAGTTAATAACTATGATATTCCTGAAGAAGCGTTGGCCGAATGATACAGATCGTTTCTTGATGTACTTTTAAGCATGCGCCACTACGTGAGAAGAGAGTCAAACGCGCACAGCGCACCTCAGTGGTTAAGTAAGGACATTAAAGACGCCATGGCTCTCCGAAATGAACTGAAGCGGAACAAAGATTATGCTGTTTTCCGCAAGTAGCGCAACCGAGTAAAGTACGTGGTGTTCGAGGCCCAGAAAAAAAGCCACTTCCAGTGATTGATGGATAATAAAACTGATACCGTATCTGTCTGGCGAGCCCTCAATGCCTTTACCAAATCACGTCAAACACCACTATGTACTGCACCTGCTGATACTTTTAATCAACAATTCCTGTCTGCTGCCGACTCACTTGTGAATAAGCAAGCCAACTATTTCTGTAAAACTTAAAAACTTTTGCGACGAGAGACTGGAGCCAAACGACGTTTTTAGTATTCCGTACTTAACTGTTTTCGACGTAGGCAAGTCTATTAGTCAGCTGAAAAAAAAAAAAAAAAAAAACGCTCTCTTGGTCATGACGGCATTAAAAAATTCTTTTTAAAACGGTCTTTCCCATGTGTGATTGAATCTTTAACATTTATTTACAATCTTACAATCCAGCAAGGTACATTCCCAAGCAGCTGGAAAATAGCTAATGTCATTCCCCTGCCAAAGAGCTCACTGACCCCAACAAATTCAGGCCAATTTCCCTTTTATCAGCTTTGTCAAAGCCGATAGAAAAACATGTCCACAGGCATCTGAGTCTCTTCCTGGAGACACATCACTTGATTTATCCGTTCCAGTCAGACTTCACTCTTGTCACACGGCTCTGTCTCATTTGACCAATACCTGGCTAACTTCAATAAACAATGCTGAAATCAGCAGTGCGGTATTTTTAGATTTTTCTAAAGCTTTTGACTTAGTCAACAATGAACTGTTGCTACATAAGCTGTTGGCATACCACATAGACACAGATTCCGCTGCCTTCTTTAAATCTTATTTAAACAATAGATCTCAGCATGTTTTTGTCAACGGTAAGCGTTCCTCAGAAGATGTGATTAAGCATGGAGTGCCCCAAGTGTCTATTTTAGGCCCTGTCTTGTTTTTAATCTTTATTATTGACTTGCCTTTGTGTGTCTCACAATCAGATGTCGATGCAATTTGTTTGCAGACGACGCTACTCTCAACGTGTTCTCGGCAAAAATATATACAATTAATTCTTCTTGCAACATAGTCTATTAGACGTCTCAAATTGGTGCCGAGACAACTACATCATACCTAACACATCTAAAACAGAGTGCATGTTAATCACTACACGTCAAAAGCACCAGCTAAACCCACCGCCACTTAGCCCTTCTCTTAACTGTGAGCCGATTAAACAAGTTATGGAGCACCGGCTGTTAGGCGTGATTATAGACGATCAATTGACTTGGCATGCGCATGTAAACAGTGTGTGCAAAATTGTGTCCAGAAATCTATTTCTCCTTTCAAAACTTATTTACTTTACAAATTCATCAACTAGAAAACTCTTCTTCAGCGCTCACATCCAGTCCCACATTGACTACGCCTCTACAGTCTGGGAAGGGTGTGTTGATGCGTGCTGAAAGAGGCTTAATTCCCTCCACCGGAGGCCAACCCAGCTAATCCTCCCTAAAAGCAGACAGTACTGACGAGCAACGCAGGGCTCTGGCAATGCTTTCGTAACGTAATCTATTTCTTTTCAACAAGGGTGTGTTAATTTAAAGTCCGTATATCCAAAACCCAGCGGTACGTCTCGGATTTGTTTAAGTATGCTAACACACTATACAAGACATCAAGGAACAAACTGTCAGTACATAGGCCACGACTTGATATACTCAAAACTAGTCTGTCTTACTCAGGGGCCAAACTTTGGAACTCGTTTCCGGCCAATATTACCGAGGCATCTTCATTGTCCACCTTCAAGACAAGATTATTCCGGCACTTAATTGAGCCACCGAACAAAGCGCTCGCGACTCCTGCATTCTGAATAATGACTGTCATCAAACATGCAAGTGTGTGGGCGCGTGTGAATGTGTGCGTGCATGTGTGCGGACCAGTGTGTTTTGTGTATGTTTGGTTATGCTGGTGTGAGCGTGTGTGGTGTGTGTGTGTGTGTGTGTGTGTGTGTGTTTGTGTGTGTGTATGTGTGTGTGTGTGTGTGTGTGTGTGTGTGTGTGTGTGTGTTTGCGTGCATGTATGTGTGTGTTCGGTTAGTCAGTAGGAAGTAAAACGTCTAGATAATCTTGACTTTTATGCTTACAGTTTTTGCGTTTAATGTACCAGATGTAGTCTTAACAGTGTGCAATGTATATGTCCGTGCTATTATGTATTTGCATTTCATGTCCCGTGTGTAATGCATATTAGCCAGACGTGGGTCGGGACTGTACTTCGTCTGACGCGGGCTTTGGTTGAAGGCCCCGGACATATATGTCCGATACTACGTTTTTCCGGGCCTTTAATCCAATATTTGAGCCATAGTGGAGTCTGATCTAACTCTGGTTTATGTACTTCTGTGTATGTGCGTGCGTGCGTGCGTGTATGTGTGTGTGCAAGCGCGCGCGTCTGTGTGTGTGGGTGGGTGGGTGGGCGTACCTGTGTTTTTTTATTTTGTTTGTAACAAGGACAAAAATGAAAAAAGGTCTGCTCACCTATTCGTTTATCCTTGGAAAATAAAGTTTCATTTCATTTCATTTCTCTCTCTCTCTCTCTCTCTCTCTCTCTCTCTCTCTCTCTCTCTCTCTCTCTCTCTCTCTCTCTCTCTCTCTCTCTCTCTCTCTCTCTCTCTCTCTCTCTCTCTCTCTCTCTCACACACACACACACACACACACACACACACACACACACACACACACACACCTGCGCGCATCTCAAAGAGGCATTGATCCTCTTGTGCACGGACGGCGTATGATGATCTATTCCTCTTGGAGATGCTTTTAGAGCGCGCGCACGCACGCGCACGCACACAGACACACACATCAGCGCCCTTTCAGAAGAGCATGCATGTGTATTTAGTGTGTCATGTGGCTAGATACAGTCAACCTGATGTCATACAAATTATATAGCAAGGCTGAAATCGTACTGTTAAATTATATTTTTGTCACCATTTTCTCACGTCTTGAAGTGAAAGTGAAACTCATATCACGTTAAATATTAAATTAGGTAAAAACCAAAGATACGTTATGATAAATGACTTTTGACAAACTAATGACGCGTATGTACTGCGCCCCCTTTGGAATTCCCTGTGGCGCAATTGGCAGATCTGCTAGTCTTTTTTCAAAAGGAGAAATATTTCAACATAAGAATCAGGTGAAAGACGAAAGGTAGAGACTTTTGACAGCGAGGGCAGCTCGTATATAGAAGGGACTTTGTGAGTTATGATTCATTCCATCTTGTTTTTACTAATGTTCGGTTTGCAGGCATTAAGCACTATTTCGGTTTGTGTGGAATATGTAATGTTTGCGTCGTGGACAGGAAAGGTCACAGGAAGAGCTACATGTGAGAGCACAGGACTGGGGGAACCAGCAAGAGTAACGTGTCATTACAGAGAGAATATTGTGGAGGCAGGTGACGTCAATGCTTTGTTGCTTCATCATGATACAGACGGAAAAGAAGGTTCGTACGTTAAAAGATGCTAACTCTCCCCGGAGAGCATGTACCATTGCCATCATCACTATTATCATTTCAATATTGTTTGTTATGATCACGAATACCAACGCCGAGGTGATATTCGTTATGTTACTGCTGCTGACTGATGAAACGATTATTCATTTATTTCAATTTTATCGAAAGATTAACATGCTGTTTATACCACGCGGAGAACTCGTACGGCGAGCGCTGGACTGTCATGTCCACTGAGTGACGAATAATCAATTCAGACCAAAAAGGTGACTGACAAGCGTGTGAAATGCAAAGAAGTACCCAACGGAGAAAGAAACACGCTTAGAAAAAACGGTACAACACAATTTATTAATATTTCGGGTAAATACCCTTTGTCAAAATAGACAAACAAACAGAGACATTAGCCGCTACTTATCTTCATATGCAGAAGGAGTGTTGCCACATTTCTTCTGCATATGAAGATAAGTAGGGGCTAATGTCTCTGTTTGTCTATTTTGACAAAGGGTATTTACCCGAAATATTAATAAATTGTGTTGTACCGTTTTTTCTAAGCGTGTTTCTTTCTCCGTTGGGTACTTCACTGAGTGACGAGAACGTGCGCAATTCTTCTGTCACGCTAGCCACACAAGCCGCCGGGACCATGAGGGCTGGTTTAGGGCCCTAAATGATCCTCTCAGTTTGGTCATTCGCTCTGATGCATCACGCGAGAAGCTGGTCGGCTCACAGACCAGCACATAGGCTTGGTCTGCTGTACCGCGCCATATGAGGATGTAAATCAGTGACCCGCGGCCAAACAGCTTACATGCAATTTTCTATCTATCTATCTATCTATCTATCTATCTATCTATCTATCTATCTATCTATCTATCTATCTATCTATCTATCTATCTATCTATCTATCTATCTATCTATCTATCTATCTATCTATCTATCTATCTATCTATCTATCTATCTATCTATCTATCTATCTATCTATCTATCTATCCCGTAGTCTTGACGACCGTTGAGGCACCATTGATGACTTGACAACCAGCTTTATCCATTCCACTCTATTCTCTGCTATTTCCTACTTATGTCGGCATATTGCTGCAGTTGGTTCTAATGTATATACTAATGGTAAAATCTTAAGGACCACTTCTTTTTAATCGCAGACGCACCGACAACACCACGCAAATAAAGTAACAATACTTGGAGTCAGCACTTTGCTAATTTATTCAGTAACAATTTCATTTTAGTTATGAGTAAATCAAGCAATTGTAACAACAGCAGTACGTTAGAACGTTCACCAACCCCTCAGTTGAAAAGTCACACAAGACTGGTCCAGTCAATAAGGTGTGTACCCACCGTTTGCAGCCAAGCATTCAATGCAGCGTTGACGCATGGACTTCACCAGGGTTCGGAGAACATGTTGTGGGATGGCTTCCCACTTTTGATGCAGGAACTGAGTCAGCTGGGGGACGCCTTGAGGGTGGTTGGTGACTACACGTTGCCCCAGCACGTCCCAGATGTGCTCGATGGGAGTCAGATCAGGTGAATGAGCTGGCCACCCCATTCTCATGATGCCCCGTTGCTCAAGGTACTCATCCACTACACGGGCGTGATGAGGGCGAGCGTTGTCGTCCTGCAGAACAGCATTGCCGCCTATGGCTTGGAGAGCTGTCTAGATGAGGGGCTGCACAATTTTTGTCCCGATAGCGCAGTCCAGTCAGGGTGCCTCGGATTACGTGAAAGGGAGAGGGGGGGGGGGGTCCTGCCTTCCCTGCTGAAGCCTGCCCAGACCATGACTGAGCCTCCTCCGTAGCGATCCATCTCTTGGACGCATCCATGCGTGAATCGCTCACCTTGGCGTCTCCAGACCCTCACCTTGCCGTCGTTAAAGGACACAGTGAACCGTGCCTCATCAGCAAACATAACCTGAGTTCACTGGAGTCTGTCCTCCTCACACGTTGACGACACCAGGCACCCCGGGCTCTGCGATGAGCTGGAGTGAGGGGTATTCTCACTGCTGCTCTGCATGAAGCCAGGCCATTTTCGCGCAGACGTCGCCAGACTGTGCTTCGGCTGAAGTTAACGTTTGCAGCTTGCATCAGTTGACGTCGCACGTGCATCACGACTTTACCGATTTTTTCCACCTGCCTGCCTTTGGTAAGCTTGCCAATTTTATCGCACAGCTTTTCACAAAAACTGACGATGTTTCACGTGCATTTGACACGTTCGTGGAAATTTATGAATTGTTGTCTATTGTTCCCTGTACAGTGGACTGTCTAAGGTCAACTTTTAACCTATTTGGATCAAAAGAACATTCCATTTTATTAGCGAACGTGCGACGATAAACCATGACACAAAAAAGTGGGGTGGCCCTAAGTTTTGACCATTAGTATATGCCAAGAACCACTGTTTCATTCAGAGAATCAATTTTGCTTTCTTCTGTCAACTCTACAATAATGATTTTCTTACTGTGACACCACACATAATGCAATTTAAAGCGTCCCAGGGCCTACTGTACTGATGTTGCCGTGAGACTGTCACCAACATATATTACGTATAGCTAGATAAAATAGACACATTGAATGAGATAGTTAATAAGCATTGCACCTTTTGAGTAATAATTAATATTCTTTGAACATATATATAATTTTTACGTTTTTGGGATTAATTTCACGATTTATTTGGGTTAATCTTAAAACAATTGAATTTTATTTACGAAAAAAAAAACACACACACACACACAAAAACTCAATCTTCTCATTAATAATTGCATGAATTGCTGTATACGGTATTTACATAAATCTATAGTTTGTCTCGGCTGTCGGGTACGATTAGGTCAATTGTGTCCTGCATGCCCTAACTGAGAAAATCAGACAATTTTTTGCACCTCTTTTTCTGAGTCATTTGTAAAACAGCTAACATAACTTTAATTTTTCTTTTACGAAAAAAAAATCATCTCACTAATACCCTCATGATTTTGCATCAATAGTGTTTGCATAAGTCTGCTATTTGTCCCGGTCCTGGGATAGGATTAGGTCAAATTGTAACCTGTTAGCTATAGGCATGAAAATCAGCTCAGTCTGCAGGACAGGCCAATAATGAGCCGGGAGGTTGTTTTGAAGATCAGTCCTGTGACCAATCACTGACCAATCACCAAATATGATTTTTCCACGATTGCGGCTACTTTCAATATTTCATTGATGGCCGCATGGTCACAGAAACTTATTCATTAAAAATCAGTATCGTTGTTACTGTCAAAGTCCGGGTGTGTAAACACTCTAGCGATGATTCCTGCTTATCCTCATAGCACGTACAGGTTTCTATAAGCGCTCCACTAGTCGTATTTTAAACTGGATGACAGTACGACCCATTGCAAAGCATAACGAAACACACCACTGTGTACTTTGCATTTAGTTTCTCTTGTGGACTCAAGCCCTGACGTATAGACGTTAACATCAGCAGAATCTAAATTTTATTCCGAATCATTTCTTGTCAACAAGTAACAGTCGCTCGCCCTACGTTTCTTTCCCGTAGGTTTTTCAGGGTCACTGTTTTTGGCTGATGTGAACGAAATAAACTACAGTTTAAAAAGAAACATTTACAATTACCCAGACGAGTATCCAAAGTTGTTTTAGTTGTCAGAGTAACAGGACTCATATTTTTTAACTCTGGGGGCAACATCCTTGTGTGTGATTTTTTTTTTTTTTTGGCTGTTGCTTGCTTATAACACCGACAACCTTTTCTAGAACTGTGAATAGGGGTACCTTGCATTCATTTAATTTCTCTTGTGGACTCAGATCCTCGAGCACAACTCGAAGTAAATAGTATACAAGGAGATATTTGGCTGCATGTAGGTGTGTGACATTTGAATGTTTAGGTGGTATTTATTCTTTGAGAAGCATATTTTTCACCCCCTCAAATCTAAAATGGTTAGCAGAGGACGAGCAAAGGTAACCTAACATAAGGAAGAATATCTCCGCAACGAGTAATTCATTTTTGAAGGTTCATATATTATTTTGTTTCTAGTGTTCAGCAGTGTCCAAATGTATAAGCCATTTTAAGACTTGAACATTTTCTCACCGTTATGTTTGTTGACATCTGCAATTAGCGTACCTGGCAGAACAAACTACATGCAGCAGAAAAAGAAATGAGAGGAAAAACACTATTTTCAAAACTAGAATTAATCACGAATACGATGCATCTATGTTTCGAGTGGGAAAATGTAGCTTTTACACAAAACATAGTGACTGGACAAAGTGGCGAAAATGACACACAGCCACAGAGAAATACCCACTGCGCCATCTGCCATCCACGAGGAACTACTTTTTAGTTTGGTTTGCAGTTACAGTACACTAGCAGTAAATTCATTCATTACCGATACACGTACATGTGTATAAACATGACAATTATTTACGCACATACATCATGTGTAACATTTGTATAAAGATAGACACATCCTTTACCTATAGGGGTATTGAGATTTGAAAATGAAAAGATTAGAATTTACGAAATAAAATGAGTTACGCCACTGATTATCCACAGCACTGAATTACACCACTGGTTTTGTTGTGTGGGTCACATGGTGAGATTGGGAGCAATGGATATGGTGTTTGGGCCCTGTGGCAAGTCACTTGTGTGAAAATCATTCATGTGTTGTTTTCGTTCATCTTGTAATAATCGTGGTCACGCGTCCCATCATTATCACGGTTTTCAGCTAATCAGCAACAAAGCAGAATTTCTCTTGGATGCAAAAAACAAAACAATCCTAATTACATTCAGAATCACCATCCAACCCAGAGTCAGATCAGACAATATGTAAAAATTTACAGAGTTACTTATGCAATCTGCTACAGCTGACAAAACAGTTTCATTTTTAAATCCCCGACTTACAGGTGAGTCATTGGTGCACTATAAATATACATACACATTGAAATTAATAATGAACTATGTTAAAATGTTGTGACTCATGTGTATCCACAAAATACAAGCTGAAAAGTTGCAAACAAAATTTTTATTTCAAATGTACTGATTAAAAAAAAAATTGACTTATACTCTTACAGTGTAGTCCGTATAGCGCAGAATGAACACACTAGTCAAATGCAAAAGCCAAGCAAAACATTGTTTAATGGTATGTCAGGAACCTGAGAACTGGCAAAAATGTTTTTTATTCACAAACCAGATAGGTGAGGCTAGCGCTGGCAGAATTGTACACAAACCAAGGGGAATCACTCAGCGCTGGACAGACAAACGGTTAGATCCCCTGCCCCCGCCTATCAGGCACCCATTCGCCAGCCCACAGAGAAATACGCAGGTATAGAACAAGACGAACATCTACATCCCTAAAAAGGATGCATCAGGTCTCTTATATAACCCATGTCTTTCTCCGGAACATAGGAACATAGGCAGGAGAAACATACATACACAAACACGAAGGTGCATTACTATATGTGGTCGGGTAAATACCCTGATTTCCCACAGTAGATGCACAGAACATTACACAACAATGTAACGATACAAATGTGACTCGAGTTATAGATACCCACAAACCAGATAGGTGAGGCTAGCGCTGGCAGAATTGTACACAAACCAAGGGGAATCACTCAGTGCTGGACAGACAAACGGTTAGATCCCCTTTTTATTGTTTTTTATTGGCTTCCAAATTTTAAAACAGTTTATGAAACGGAAGCTACAATGAGTATTGGTAAACAGACGTCCCGTTACAGGCAATGGATGAAACTTTATGGGAAGTCTGTTGTTTTTAAAGATGCCCTATTCCTTGACTTAAATCTGATGGCTACTTTGTTTTATTTTTCAAGTGCACGTCCGTTATGCAGCACATAAGTAAACAAGAAATTCAAAGACCAATCCACATAACAAGTGTGACCTTGACCGTTGCAACAGGTCCATGAATTGAGCAAGTGCTCAACATAAAGGTTGGCTTTTGTAAGAGGCAAAATGTATGCATTTTTAACAAATCTGTCAACCGTCCATGACCCTTGACGTCTGTTAAGGGTCAACTTAATTAATATGCCAAGAAAGGTTTATCATCAGCTACCTTTATGCCAAACTCCACTGAAACGTTTACAAAAACTTTGATGAAAACTACAATTTTATTCAAAACTGGAATTTTCACACACGTTCCAACCTCTTGTGACCCTTGACCTTTCTAAGGAGTCATTCAAATTCACATGCAGAAAAGGCCCTATCATCAGTATCTCAATACCAAGTTTGGGTTTGAAGTTGAAAATAGTATTTGAGAAAAAACAGCTAATGTGAAAATTTGGCTTTTTGTTTTACCCATTTCTGGACCTCCCCCCCCCCACCCCCCTCTCACACCCTTGACCTTAGTGAGGGGAGTATTAAATTAATATGCATAGAGTGGAGGCATCATTAGATACCCTTTAGCCAAATGTGAATAAAAAGTTGGCAAAACTTTGATAAGAACTACAGTTCTATCAAAAACTGGCATTTTTACACACACTGCCAACCTCGTGTGACCCTTGAACATTCCCAGGGACTAAATTAGTATGCATGGAAAATTAAGACCATTAGGTATCTCTTTAACAACTTTGGGTTTGAAGTTGAACATTTTATTGAATGAGAGACAATGTTTGTGTCAAAATATGGCTATGTTGTAACCCTTATCTCGACCCCTTGTGACCTTGACTTTTGAGAGAACTCACTGTTTAGAAAGGTCTCGCCACAATCTTTAGGCCAAGTTTGAAGTCTGCTGCTTAAATAGTATGTGAGAAAATGTCAGTGTTAAAGTTTAGCACTGACAGCAGATGCCATACAGATGACGCTTGGCCCATTACATACTCACTTTCACTGTCGCACGTGAGCCAAAAATTATGATTAGTTGCCTGTAATCTGCAACGTAACTATTTGACACAAGACAACCAGTTTTAACAATAGTACATGTGACCATGACTATCATAACACAAACATACACAAAATGGAAACAATTTTCAATAAAATAACCTGCATGTGACTTTTACCATGGCACTTCCCAGAGGGCCAGTGTGTCTTTAGAGCCAACAGGAGCACCACCAACATTGTCATTGTGCTGAGACAGCTTCAGGAGAAATGTCGAGAGCAGAACAAAGTGTTCTATATAACGTTTGTCGACCTAAACAAAAAAGCGTTGGACACTGAGCAGGCAAGGCATGTGGCAGATCCCGGAGCGACTTGGCTGTCCCCCAAAGTTCCTCTGGCTACACGAAGACCAGCAAGGCTAGGTCAGACTCAACAATGACCTCTCAGAACCATTCCTCATTTTTAACGGTGTGAAACAGGGCTGCCTGCTGGCACCGACCCTCTTCACCATCATTTTTAGCATGATGTTGAAGCAGCCCACAGAAGACAACGCAGTGTACATCAGTCATCGTATTTATGGCAGCCTGATCAACATCAGACGACTGCATTCCCGCACCAAAATTCTAGACAGAATGATTCGTGAGCTGCTCGTTGCTGATGACGCTGCCCTCGTTGCACACAGTGAGAGCCCTGCAGCGCATCACGTCCTGCTTTGCAGACGTTGTCCAGCTTTTCGGACTCGATGTCAGTCTGAAAAAGACAGAGGTCCTCAATCAGCCGGCACCCAAGGAAGAGCACCGCCCTCCCCATTCACCATCGGCGAATCTGAACTGAAGTCGATACACCAGTTTCCCTAACTTGACTGCATTATCCCGTCAGATGCCAAGCTGGACAAGGAGCTGGACAACAGGCTGGCAAAAGCGAGCAGCTCTTTCAGGCGACTATTCAAGCGGGTGTGGCACAGTCAACAGCTGAAAAAAGCACCAAGATCAGATTGTACACGGCTGTCGTCCTCACCACCCTGCTGTATGGTTCCGAGTCCTGGGCCATCTACCGCAGCCAACTACGAATCCTCAAACGCTTCCACCAGCGCTACATGCGTACCATCCTCGGCATTCACTGGAGTGACTATGTCACCGTCGAGGTCTTTGAACAGGCAGAAACTGTGAGCATCGAGGCTTTGCTGCTGCGGACACAGCTCCGCTGGGCGGGGTATGTCTTCAGGATGGAGGATCATCGCCTACCCAAAATCACCCTGTTCGGTGAGCTCGCCACTGGACACCGAGACAGAAGGGCACCAAAGAAGAGATACAAAGACTGTCTCAAGAAGTCACTTATTGCCCGCCAAATCTACCACTGCCATTGATCTTCTCTTGCTGCGGACCGGGACACATGGCGCTCCGCCATTTACAAGGCAGCCGTCTCCTTTAAGGACTCTCGCAGAGCTAGCCTTAAGGACATGCGGTTCAGGAGAAAAAAAAAACAGAGATGCCGCAACACGGAACCCTGACCAGACCTCCAACTGCAGCCACTGCGGTAAACCTGCCTGTCCCGGATTGGCCTCCACAGCCACGAGCATGCCTGCAGACGTCTTAGGCAACCCCTATAGTATCTTCGTTCGCGAAGTAAAGCCAAGAAGAAGACCCCTCAATGCCATATTCATGGCTCCCAATCTGACCACATGACCTGCACAACAAAAGCAATGGTGTGAAAATATTAGCCAGTGGCATGGCTTGTTCATAGCGTCATTTTGCAAATTTGAAAATTATTAGTGATTACAGGTGAATGAAATCTTAATATCCCCCCCCCCCCCTTCTTTTTTGTGTCATGTTGCACAGTATTCACGTACGCAACACACATGTATTTGGTTGCTTGTTTGGAAACATTGATTCACGTGACGTCAATGATTGGTCAGAATGCCAGAGGGTTTTCCCTTGCTATTTTTAACAATTAGAAAATGTCACTTTTCTTAAAAGTCTGCGAAAATAATGAATATATACAGGCAACGTTTGATATAAACCATGATACGCAATGTTTTTACGAAAACTGTCAAATGGGGAAAGCAGAACGGCCAAAACTAATCCCTCATGGCTGAGGAAACTGCTCTGCATGAACACATGACTGTAGAGGGAATTCAATCCGGTGAAAGTTTACGCAAACTGCTTATTTTTTCATGTGATAATGTGCATTGTTACTGTTTTCATATTTCACATGTTCACTGTAATAACTTCATAGACAAGTCATGTTTTACAATCTAAAATGCTAAACGTTAGACTTTTGGAGTCATATCAAAGGTGAACTTCCACCGACATCATTTTGTCACCGAGTAAGCTGATAAAGGGCATAGTTATTTCGAAGCGAGCAAAGTAGGCTAGTACACTGCTTAAAGGCCCACTACCTCCGTAACTGTTCAAATATACACCTCTGTATCAAATGGTTATGAAACGCTACACACAGGTCTAGTTATGGTTCATTTGGACACAGGAGAATCCACTTAAGCACACGTCGTCTTAATATCAAGTAACCTGACAATGATTCCATTCCTTTCTATAAATACAGTGCTATCAGTACGAGAAACAGCTAACAATAGTTTGAAACGCTAACGGCTGCACTGAATAAATTAGTGCAATTACCCATGTACTGTTGATGCATGTCCAAACTGTTGTTAAAGTTCATTATGTGTCTCGACAAGACATAACAAACACAAATAGTGCAGAAACGTGTCTACGGATTTATGTGTAATGGTACTTTAATGTCATGACAAGAACTAGCCTTCCTCAGCACATGCCTGCTTTGCTTGTGAAATAAACAACAACAGAACACTGAATTGTCCAACTGGTCCAAAGAGCAAAATAAACCTAAGAGTAAGATATGCTTGGAACCCTGCACCTTCACCAACAATCATGTGTGCCAGTATTTTCTCATCATTCGCCAAAATATTGAAAAGCGGGGGTATTGTGGGGACTGGGAGACCCTAAGCTCAAAAGGTTATGGGTCATTTTGGAAAATGATACGCTAATAGTGCAAGGCACATGCTAAAAATGAACAATGCTTATGGCTAATTCACCAAACTCTTTTGAGACATACTTAATGTGAATACTCACAAACCAGATAGGTGAGGCTTGCGCTGGCAGAATTGTCAGTACTCAAACCAAGGGGAATCACAGCGCTGGACAGACAAACAGTTAGATCCCCTGCCCCCGCCTATCAGGCACCCAATCGCCAGCCCACAGAGAAATACGCAGGTATAGAACGAGACGATCATTTCCATCCTCAAAAAGAATGGATCAGGTCTCTTATATAACCCATGTCTTTCTCCGGAACTTAGGAAGTAGGCAGGAGAAACATACATACACAAACATGAAGGTGCGCTACTATATGTGGTCGGGTAAATACCCTGATTTCCCACAGTAGATGCACAGAACATTACACAACAATGTAACGATACAAATTTGCCTCGAGTTATACGTGATACTCACAAACCAGATAGGTGAGGCTAGCGCTGGCAGAATTGTCAGTACTCAAACCGAGGGGAATCACATCGCTGGACAGACAAACAGTTAGATCCCCTGCCCCCGCCTATCAGGCACCCAATCGCTAGCCCACAGAGAAATACGCAGGTATAGAACAAGACGATCATTTCCATCCTCAAAAAGAATGGATCAGGTCTCTTATATAACCCATGTCTTTCTCCGGAACTTAGGAAGTAGGCAGGAGAAACATACATACACAAACATGAAGGTGCGCTACTATATTTGGTCGGGCAAATACCCTGATTTATATTACTATATGTGGTCGGGTAAATACCCTGATTTATATTACTATATGTGGTCGGGTAAATACCCTGATTTATATTACTATATGTGGTCGGGTAAATACCCTGATTTATATTTAATGTGAATAAACCCGGGGAAAGGTCAAAGGGCAAATTTGTGACAAATGTTTCGTTTGTTTAAAACTTTACTTTTCATAAGTGTGTTTGCAGATTTTTCAATCAAAACTAACCCGTGATAAATACCTTTCTATGCGTACTCATTTAGTTAACCCTTTGCAAAGGTCAAGGGTCACGCTGGGCAGGGGTGTGACAAGCAAGTTAAAAATTTATAATTCATTGCTTTCTGTGACCTGTAGGAGAGACCTAGGTCATAAAGTCAGACTAACTATGTGGATTGGTCATACATGCGAGCCACAAGGGCTTTGTCTTTCTTATTTTGCTGTTGTTGTGAGATTTCCTTTATAGTTCATATGGCTGTTAACGAAGTACATCATGCATAGGAAATGAAGGCACTATAATGCAGGCACAGGATGATCGCTGCGTAGTTGGTCACCTCTGAACATGGGTGGTAGTAAATAGCACCAAGGTAGGTCACATCTGAGAAACAAACATATCGTCGAGTCATGTTATTTAAGTTTTCCTACACAAAAAATACATAAACCATTGCCCATAAAAGCAGTAGTAGGAATTTCCTTCAGTTATTTCCCAAATTTTATTTTTAAAGAGACTGCATTCATGTCACTCTCATGGTCGATGCATCCCGTTGCACATTCCATGAGGTCAGATCGAAAATGGGACCGATCGGGGCTGGAAAGTCTGTCTGACTTCGCTTTGGTGGTATACAACATGTTTGTTTGTTTTGTTTTTTAACGATGGCTAAAAATATTGGTCGATGATGATCAGAAACAACCTGTCTTGGAAATCTTCAAAGGTAAGTTTTTTTCGGTAGGAGAATCTAAATAACATTAACTCAGCTCACGTTGGATTGCAGACTTGACCTACCTTGGTGCTATTTACAACTACTGTGGTTAAGAGGTGACCAGTTAATGATTTATTCAATGATCACCCCATGCCTGTGACTGTAGTCCATCCCTCCATAGATCTGTGTGTGCTTGACATAGTCCACGTGTTTGTCAGACTCTGGGTAACTTTGGACTGTCAGACACCACCAACACCTGCCAAGAGAAAAAAGGCATACAGTCAAGAGATAGCACTTATGTCATAATACGCATAACTCCTAACAAGGTCAGCAGCTGAAACAGCTGCTGCGTACCTGCCCCCTCATTCATCACTGACCAAAATCTGGTTGACTTTACTGAAGCTCACACTAACATTGACAGATCGGTGCATAGGTTTTGCAAACAGAGTACAAAAAAATGAAAGTAATGACTGCTGCTTGAATAGTCTCCAAGAAAATGTCAACGTCTTAGTTTACGGATGACAGAACACAGACAACAGACGCACAGACGCACGTGTCTAGTACTAACTGTTGTAGACGAACTTTTGCTATCACACGTGAACCACGAAAAAAAAAATATATATATATATATATTCGATTAACTATTTCCCGAGAATCTGTGAATTTGAACTTCAAAAGACGTCACTAACATCGGTATTTTTTAAAATGTCTTGCCCAAAGTATCATTGGGCCACCTTTTTTTAAAATTTGGGCCAATGGCCTAGCAACGAAGTAAATGAATGAGCAACTTTTGGCGCTTTGTCTCGCATTGCCTCCTTTGGCGCTCGTTTGGTGGCGCTACATGCGTAAGGGGCTTTCCATTTTTCTCACAGTACCAGCAGACGTAGCAGCGAGAGCAAAGAGTACAGCAGATTATACGTCGAAAAAAGAAATGGAAAAATTCAGAGAAATGAAGCTTTCTGAACTCCACAACGAGTGCAGGATTCGAGGGGCCAAAGTTGACGGACGCAAGCAGGATTTGGTTCAGAGGTAAGACGAAAATTCTGTCCATGTTGCATGAGCACAAAACATTGTTTTGGTCGCAAGTGGAGATACGAGCAACTAGATAATATTTTCCGAAAACTGTGCGCATGCTATGAATTTTCTGTAAAGTATCTATTTCTTTATTTATTTTCACATTTTGGATTAGAAGGAATAATCATAGTTCGCTAGCAGCGGCGAGCATTGACGGACGATCGTCCAATAATAATACTATTGATCACCTTTGATCAGCTGATTTAGTGCCATCTCATCTATGCAAAGCCTGTTGAGTTTCTGTGCAGAGTAGGTCTGCATGGTATATTTTCTATTGCAATACTAGTTTAAAAAAAAAAAAAAAAAAAAAAAAAAAAAAAACAACTCATGATGTATTACTCTATTTGTTGTTTAAGCACTGTAATGACCGTAGTTCAAAACATTTATTTGGTCTCTTTCTCTCTGTTGTCAGGCTTGAACTTTGAATCATACGAACAAAACCAAAACTTTGTTAAACCCTCTTCCCTGTAACCGGAGTTCAACCTTTCTACCCCAGAGGCTGATGTTTACCGACACATTTACCTAGACTCTGCGCTGCCAACGGTCACGGAAGGCGCTGTCAGCATCTACCTCGGCACAGTTGATGCCAAAGTGACCCAGAAAGCTATTAATCTGTACCAGGAGCGGTACCTTAGCTTCTGTCGCTGGGCACCTGGCCTAGCAGGTACTTTTTGTGAGAGCAAAGTGCCAGGCGCAGATGGAGTCAGGTGTGACGTACATTGTAGACATTGAACTTGATACAAATAGCATAATTTGTGCTGCACAGTGCGAGTGTGCTGCTGGAATGGGGCCAGCTGACACTGCAAATATGCAGTTGGGGTGATGCACGGACTAAGCGAGTGTGCAGCTGAAGGAGAACTGAAAGTGGCAGAAGCTTGCACAATGAAGCTGCAGAGATTTCATGCTGTTAAGCGTCCACATGGCAGCTCACCAGTAAAAGCAAATGACCTGAAACTCCCATTTGGTGATGCGACTGTTTTTGACCCACGGCCGCTGGAGCGGAGAAATACGCAGAGCTACGCAAGGCACTTTTTAAATAATTAT
Organism: Semisulcospira habei; assembly: GCA_036245525.1. Lineage (NCBI taxonomy): Eukaryota > Metazoa > Mollusca > Gastropoda > Semisulcospiridae > Semisulcospira > Semisulcospira habei. The sequence goes on from BTPG01000003.1 coordinate 363,398, forward strand.
GTGGAGGGTTTGTCCCACTGTAGTGGAGAAGTCTCTCACCTCTTCCCTCCTGCCAATATCCGGGGAACCCTTCATGACCACAATTATTGCTTCCCCATTGGAACCGCTATTGACACATGCCTCAAGGGACTGGGTGTGACAGGCCTGGACCAAGCAGAGAGGGAGAAGCTATAAGTAAAGACCATAGGGCAGTCATCCAACCAGCAGTGGGCAGTGGAGAGGACAAAAAGGCTGGAGTCATCTTCCGTCGGCAGAATCTGCAACATGACTGACAAGACAGATGCAGTCAAATTTGCAGATAGCCTGACATAATTATGTTTTGCCCCAGTTTAAGTCAGCATCAGTGACACATGGCAGAAAGTATGAGCAAATGGCACTGAAGAAGTTTTAGGAGCAGTGTGAAAAAAAACCCAGAAATGTGGTGTCTTTGTCTGCGAGCATCATCCTTATCTCGATGGTTCTCCAGACGCTCTGGTGATTGAAGCGGATGGAACAGCTTTTGTGGTGGAGGTAAAGTGCCCATACACTACGAGAGACCAGGTGGTGTCAAGCAAGACTGTGCCATACCTGGAAGAAGAAGATGGTATCATGAAGCTGACGCAAAATTATGACTTCCACTATTACGTTCAAGGATAGATGCTGAGTGCAGGAGCACAGAATGCATATTTTGTTGTGTACTCCTTCAAGAATGTTGTTGTCCTGAACATAGCCAGAGACAATGCCTTCATTCAGACAATGGTGACAAAACTGAAGGCTTTCTATGACAGGTATGTATGCTCTGCTTGAGATGCATTTGTTTAGAACATATACAGCTGTGGAAGTCAGCGACGACGGAGATAGTCAGATCTGCATGTTCGTCAAGTCAGTTTGCTAGTGTTAACCTTTTGCATGTCTGTAGCAGTTTTAGTAATGATGATTCCTGTATAAATTATCGTGACTAAAACCGCTACTAACACGCAAAGGGTTAACTCTTTTAGCCCCAAGGCTGCATTTCGAAACATTTAAGCCAGGAGGTGTTGCATTTTGACTGTGCACAAGCTAGTTAACGTATAGTGCCAACTTAGCTCTTTCCAAGCTAACTATGCAGACAGGCACTCTTGAACTATCATAGCTCAGTGATACATCTCTTGCTTTAGTCTTTTGGGGCTGCGTGGGTTAACCCATATAGCCCCAATGAAGCTTTTCCAAATGTGTCACTTTATCTGTGATGATCGTGTATCAGCTGCAGATACTTCAAGCATGATAGTTCAGGGTTAGTACCTGGTGCAAGCTAACCTTGAATTACAATGCATTATGATTGTTGGTTCATCTCCAGCTGTAGTTTGCTAGTGCTAGGTGGGCATTTTTCATTTGAGAGTATTATAGTTTACCACCGAAGTGAAATACCGATCTATGTATTGGCGCCTTTTAGATGTTTTTACTCTTAGCCTTGCATAGCAGTGCTGTAGTTTATAACTTAGGCCATGAAAATGCAACGAATAGCCCAACTAACAAAGAAACACACTTAGAAATTAAAGACAGTCACAACACAATTATTAATTCCGGGTAAAAAGATTTTGGGAGAATAGAAAAACAATTATACAATTCACTACTTGTCATTGCATGGAGAAAATAAATGACAGCTGCGCTTAATTATTCTTTGGGTTATTCTTTGTGGTAATTTTAATGTCGATGCCAAATCTTAAAGGCACTAAAGGCTGTTGCAATGTCACTGTCCTAAAATACTGATCATTTGATCTAAGACATGTACCTGAAACATAAAGGCAATGTGTACTGTGTATCTTGATCTGAATAGTAATAAAGAAACCAGTTATCAGGTTCAGCTGACCTTTATATGTCATATATATATATATATATATATATATATATATATATATATATATATATATATATATATATATATATATAGAGAGAGAGAGAGAGAGAGAGAGAGAGAGAGAGAGAGAGAGAGAGAGAGAGAGAGAGAGAGAGAGAGAGAGAGAGAGAGAGAGAGAGAGAGAGAGAGAGAGAGAGATTGCGCAAACAACAGCAACACTGACAAGATTGAAATGAAGATCATAAGCAAGGACAGAAACATCACGCTCTGCTCCAAGATCAGACTGATGCGCTCCTTAGTCATCTCAGTGTCCTTGTATGCCTGCGAGTCATGGATCCTCACTGCAGACCTTGAAAGGAGGATACAAGCCACTGAAATGATATGTTTTCGAAGGCCCCTTGGCATTTCATACAGAGATCACATCACGAACAAAGAAGTGGGAAGCAGAATCAGGCAAGCCTTCGGGCCATATGAAGACCTATTTGCCATTGTGAAAAAACGCAAACTGAAGTGGTGTGGGCATGTCACTCGTTCAGCAGGGCTTGCCAAAACAATCTTGCAAGGCACGGCGCAAGGAGGACGAAGGAGAGGAAGACAGAGGAAAAGATGGGAGGACAATATCTCACAGTGGACAGGACTGAGGCTGGGTAATACGCTAAGAATGTCAGAGAACAGAGAGGAATGGAGAGAGCTGGTTGCCAAGTCATCAGTGTTGCCCCAACGGTCGGCAAGACTACGGGATATATATATATATATATATATATATATATATATATATATATATATATATATATATATATATATATATATATATATATATATATTATATATATATATATATATATATATATATATATATATATATATATATATATATATATATATATATATATAATGACCATCTAAAGCCGATGATCTCGTCATTGTGCATGGCTTCTTTTTGTGGGTGCGTGTGTGGCTGGCCACGCCAATCCTGGAGCCACATCTGCGAGAGCAATGGGAGCACTTGAACGTAGCTGTGGGGAGAGTCGACGCTGTCTTTCTGCGAGCTCTGGCACTGGAGATCTGTTCGCGCCGAGCGTGCAGGCTTTCCTGGTGGCGGCACGCCAGCCAGATCTGTCTTGTGCTTGCGCTTCCAATTCCTTTACCGGGAAGACGCAGTACTTGAGGCTGTCTTTTATGCAGTCGTTGAAGCGTTTCTTTGGCCGTCCTTGCTTCCTGTGGCCTTTTGAGAGCGCACCATACAGGAGTTGGCGTGGCATGCGAGAATCATCCATGCGTATGACATGACCTGTTCATCGAAGTTGTGTCTTTAAGATCTTAAAGACCCATACTGACCATCTGTCACTATATTAATATTTTTCTGAGCGGAGCCCAGAGACACCTACAAAAGGGTATTGGCCCTAGTGTAAAAAAACAAAATAACATATATTCATATAAATGTATGAATTTTTTTACACTGTTTTAACCTTCATTGAGATGAGACACTTTTGAGAAGAAATAAGTGTGAAACGAGATGTGATTTGCAGTTTTAGGGATTGATGAGCACTTTAAATACATGAAGAATAGTGAAAACGATATGTGATTTAGCAGTATTGCGGATTGATCAACAGTTCAGGTAAATGAGGAAATGTGTATATGCAGTGTTTGTAGCGGAAGAAAAGTGACGTGGGCGAAGTTGTGGTTTTGGATGGATAAATGTTAAACCTCCGTTCAGTTTGTTGTAATTATGACGTTCGACATAATATCTGTTTTCCTGAATTTGCATTTATTCTTCCTGTACTTGAAATAAAATGATCATAGAAAATGTTGCTCTTGTCTCTCTTAATTTTTTTACATCCCTGAGACTGTGGTTTGAAAGAGAATGTGGCTGCATTTCACATTTACAACAAACAGAAAGAAGCACCTGTGTCGGATGTCAGGTATTACAACAATTCATCTCTTTCAGTGACACTCAGAAAACCCTAATGATTTAGTTTTGCAACAGAAATGCACATTTACTAATCCATTTAACTGTTCAAGTAAACATTTCTTAACTTGGATCAATAAAAAACCCAAACTTACACCGTTGTGTTGTAATACCTGACGTCCGACATAATGTCATATAAAAACTTCTGAATGAGATTTCTCTGAAACTAAGGAACAGACTATATTCCAATTTCACATACTATTTGCACGTGCTATAAACTGTCCAACACGGATTTTTTTATGTAATTCTATCACTTTTCATTTTCAAGCACCTTTGTTGCCTTTTCAGTAACACCTTTTGGCAATAGGTCATATATATATATATATATATATATATATATATATATATATATATATATATATATATATATATATATATATATATATATATATATATATATATATATATATATATATATGACCTATTGCTTGGCTTCTATTTGTGGGTGCGGGTTGTGTCTTTAAGATCAAGGCGTCAACACTCACTAAGCCAGCATTATCCAGGACTTCCAGGTTTGTCACCTTGTCTTGCCATTTGATGCCCACGAGTGAGCGCAGGGATCTCATGTGGAAACGTTACAATCATGCATGAGACAAACAGCTACTTACTATTAGACACAAACACTAGCATAATGCATGTCTACTGCATTAACTTAGAATTTCATTACTTTACACACACGTGTTTCATATATATCTATATATCTGATTGATTGCATTGGGGGGGGGGGGGGGGGGTCTTTGGGCGACGCATTTGTTAAAAGTAAAGAATAATTGTACCACAAAATTGCCTAGGTGTTGCCTTTTCAAAATTTGTCTGTCTTCTTCCACTGCAACACCTCATAAAGCTTTAGGGATGCAACCCGCGCTGTACTAGTGGTGCTATCAGTAAATTCTGGAGGCGGCTTCTAGTACATACGCCGTATGCCTACCTGAAGAGCCCCCCCCCCCCCTGCCCCCCTCTTGGGGCGAAACCGGTCGTAGGCGGCAAAAACTTAAATCTACTCAGCAGGTCCAATATCTGTTTGGAAATATTTTCTAGCATCCCCCCTTGGGGGGAGGTCTGGATATATATATTAGGAAATGCATACAGATATGTTTTACTTATCCGCCTGATTGTACTCGGAGACGTGATAGTCGTCATCTACGAAGTGACTTCTGCAGACGATTCTAGTGCTGGTAATCGGTTCGAAATTCTCTCTTCTGATAGGAATGATCCACTTTTTCCATCGGATTTTTTCCTTGGGAAACTGATGTCCCATTCAATTTGAGCAGCCATACCTAGCAACATCCTCCAGGCATTGTTTTCGCGAGTTTTTGCTTCTACTATCGATGAGGTACAGCCGACATTGGTGCATACGCACTGTTTACAACTCGCGCTGAGGAAGCCCCTTGCGCACCCAGCGCCACCAAACGGCGGCAGGGGAGACAATTTCAGCTAAGTCGAACATAGTGTTCGAGAAAATGGCAATGTTAAAATTTTCAGTGCATGAAAGTCGGACGTCCATTGGCACATTATACGCTTACTTTTTCTGTGGCACGTGTACCAGTGAGCAAGTTTGATTTGACTGAAAAGTAAGAAAACATAGGAACTCATAAGACAGCCACTGAGTGTGTTATGTCTGATGCTTGACATACGCAAAGTGACAGATCTCCCTAATAAAAGACTATACATGATGCATACTCTGTGTCAATATCTGCAGCATGCACACTGTTTGTAAGGTTTGACATAACAAGCTAGTGCTACTGAAAGGCTCAGCCTTCCTATATTTAGGCATAATCTGCCCAGCTGTCATAATTATACCTGACAGAAATCAACTGTCACAGGCATAAATTAACAGTTTTGTGATGCTGTAATTTCACTCTTACTTTGATGTAAACTACTCAGTGTGAATCCACAAAACATAACTTCTACTAAGTATTAATCCACACAGGCTTGACTCCATCCAACTAAACACTCTGAACAGATGTAGCACAAATGTACACCGAGTTCATAGGTGTGCTAGGTGAAAGCATTATGGTATGCTCTCTGGTATATTCATGTTGGGCAGATTCATGTGGACAGGTAGCAAAGTTGACGTCTTCAGCATGATTGTCAGTGTCAGTGTACCTGCTGGCAGGAATGTGCCTTCTTATTGTTAGTGAAAATTCTTGGGGAAATCTGAAATGGTCATGTGCAAAATAGCTTAACTGATATTGCCGCAATAATTACCAGATCTTAAAACGCTGGTGGATTCATTTTTTTCTTTTTGCAGCAACAACTGGAATCTATGTGTTTCATTTTCAATAAACAATCTTATTAGTTACGCTCAGTGAAAACCCAATTAAGCTCTCTAGTAAATATTACCTGTACACAAGAGGAAGCTGTAAATCATCTCTTTAGAACTCATAAGCATGTGACATGCTTGCTCGTCACATCCTCCTGACAGCAGAGTAATGTGACAGATGATATGTGGTTCTCACCCAAAACTGAAATACACGATAATAAACATTAGCAGCTGTGCATTAACCATTGGGAGGGGGGAAGGGGATGACCATGAAACGTAGAGGTAGCCAGTGTATTCATTGATGTATCTCCCACCCCCTGACACCAATATTTTGAGAGAAAAGATTTTGGGAGAAAAAGTTTTTTTGCAGAAATAAAATAACAATTTACTTTTTTAATTAAATCTTTTGCTTTCCAGAGGGTGAAAAGTTTAAAGGAGAAAAGAGATTTTGAATAAAAATAAAAATAATAGATATGTTACACATTATTTGCTTGCAACCTTTGAAGTGTACATTTTTCACCCAATTTAGCATGCATATAGGGTTCATTCTGAAAATGTAAGCACATGGGTCATGGGCACGCAGAGTACAAATCCAATGGGTCATTTCTTAAATGGGATGGGCCAAACGTGTGAGAGCACCTTTGCACTGACTGCACAGGGGGGCGCAGTGTGTGAACACCTTGTCACCAACTGCTAACATATTGAAAGGCGGTGGAGTGGGGGTGTATGTGGGCACCTTGTCGCCAGCCACAGAAATACTGATAAGCAGGAGATTGGGTCGGGTGGGGAGGGGGGGGGGGGAATATGGGTGGGCATTTAGAAACACATGAAACAAAAAGGGCCCATTGTCTACAGAAACCTATGGGTCATTGACCCCTCACTTCAAAATGTTCTGGGTCATTTTCGGAAATTATGCGCATTTCGGCGCAGAGTGTGCTCCAGAAATGAACTCTGTGCATTGGAAGACCATACCATCAAGTATCTCTGTGCCAGGTTTGGGTTTGAAGTTGAGAATAGTGCTTGAGAAAAAAACATCATTTTTTATGTCAAAATATGGCTATGTTTGACATATTTCCTGATCTCTTGTAACCCTTGACCTTTCCGAGGGGTCAACCAAATTAGTACGCATTGAAAGGTCTTACTAGCAGGTATCTTTGTTTGGGTTTGAAGTTGTCAATAGTGTTTGAGAAACGTATATTTTGTCATAATATGGCTATTTTTTACCTGATCCCCTGTGAACTTGAAGGAGGCACTCAAATTGGTATGTTTAGAAAGGTCTTGCCACAAAGTATCTTAGGGCCAAGTTTGAAGACTAATCCTTAAATAGTCTCCGAAAAAATGCCAAAATTTACTAAGGACGACGGCTGTAGACATACAGACGACCATTGGCATAGAACATAGACTCACTTTTGATTGACATGTGTGCCCAAAATTACAGTTCTATCAAAAACTGACAATTTTCACATATTTGCCGTTATTTAGTGACCTTTGAACTTTGCGAGGCGTCATCCAAATTAATATGCATAGAACGGCCTTAGTACTCTTACCATCCAGTATCTCTGTAACAAGTTTGGGTCTGAAGTTGAAAACAGTATTTGATTTGAAACAACTTGTGTCAAAATATGGCTATTTATTACTGCTTTCTGTACCTCTGTGACCTTGACCTTGAGAGTGGTCATTGAAAATGGTATGTTTAGAAAGGTGTTGCCTCAAGGTACTCTTAGGCCAAGTATGAAGTCGGAGGCTTGAATAGTCTTTCGAGAAAATGTCTACATTAAAGTTTACCATGAAAGCTGGAAAGACAACGGATAGACTCACATTTGCTATCGCACATAAGCAAAGAACAAACAAACTTACAACATATATTTTTCTATAATGCCTAGTCCCTGGCACACTTGCAGGCATTCAGGCCAGTTTGATATGGCAAAGACTGAAGAGACAAAGAAGCCAGGAAGCTGATCTTTTGGCAGCGTAAGCATTTCTCCTGCCATACTGTAGAAACCAACCAGCCTGTATAATTATGTGACTTCTTTCTGGAGGCAGACTGTGCATACCATGAGTTCTACTGGGTGTCCTGAAATATGTGAAGAAACAGTCATTGTCATAAAGTTTGCAGCTAAAACTGATGTATACCCCATCTCACCCACCACCACAAAAAACAAGAAAGGCAAAGCTTTTATGTCTCACGTGTATAACCAATCCACACATGTCTGACCATAACACACACTAACAAAATATATGTTTTCTTAACATTTAATCATTTTTCACACATCTGTGAAACCCCAGTGACCCTTGACCTTTGCGATGAGTCGACTAAACTAGGATACTTATGAAGATCTTGTCATCAGCTAGCTTTGTGCCAAATTTAATTGAAAAGTTTGCAAAAATGTTGAGATTAACTACAATTATTGGCATTTTATACACATTTGTCGACCTCTTGTGACCCTTGACCGATTCCGAGGGGTCATCCAAATCAGTATGAATAGATAGATCTTACCACCAGGTATCTCTGTAGCAAGTTTGGGTATTAAGTTGTAAATAGTAATTGAGAAAAAACAACAACCATTTTTTGTCAAAATGTGGCTATTTTTTACCTAATTATTGAGCTCTTGTAACCCGTGACCTTTCAGATGGGCCATCCACATTAGTATGCATTGATAGGTCTTACCATCAGGTATCTCCGTAGCAAGTTTGGGTTTGGAGTTGTAAATAGTAATTGAGAAAAAAAAAAAAAAAACATTTCATGTTATAATATTGCTATTCATTTTACAAATTTCCTGAGCTCTCGTGACCCTTGAAATTTTTCGAGGGGACACCCAAATTAGTATGCATAGATAGGTCTTACCATCAGGTATCTATGTAGCAAGTTTGGGTTAGAAGTTGTGAATAGTATTTGAGAAAAAAAAACATCTTTTGGCAAAATATGGTGATTTTGAACCTATATTTTGAGCTCTTGTGACCCTTGACCTTTCCGAGGGATCAAACAAAATTAGTGTGCATAGAAAGGTCTTACCATCAGGTATCTTTGTACCAAGTTTGGGTTTTAAGTTGTAAATAGTATTTGAGAAAAAGCATCTTTTGTAAAAAATATGGCTATTTTGGACCTATTTCCTGAGCTCTTGTGACCCTTGACCTTTCCAAGGGATCAACCAAATAAGTGTGCATATAAAGATCTTATCATCAGGTATCTTTGTACCAATTTTTGGTTTGAAGTTATGAATAGTATTCAAGATTCAAGATTCAAGATGACTCGCACAGCAAAAATTGTCTTGCCGCTGCAGGTGCTGCTCACATTCACTCACTCGCTCATTCCACAAATGACAATAACAGAGCTACAAAATGAACAATGATTCGGGACGGGTGAAGCCCGTCGCCAAGGCATCTAATGGCCAGCGCCAGTGGACTCTTCCCGTCCCGGACCTCCCTGACAAAAACAGAATGCTAAGACAGCCCTATGTCTCCTGAACACACTAGTATATGCTCTTTTGTAGAATTCCAACTTGACTAAAGCTAGTACATAAATATAAAAGTTAACAAAAGAAACAAATTACCGAAGAAAATGAAAATAATCTCCAATCTAGGCAACATTAAACAAATGTCAAAGCGGCACCTGGAGGCCCGTCGCTATAGTTATCTGATCTTTATTCAGCTGTATACACCGTCCCGCTTACTACGCTCTGCTTCACACACTCGTTTTTCCGTATCCCTAGATCACTCAAGGTCATCGTGCATTTTCGTATTTTGGTCCCATTACATGGAACGCCCTCCCAGGTGATGTGCGTCACTCATCATCTCTCTTCAAATCCAAGCTTAAAACACACCTTTTCTCTGTTGCATATACTTAAAGACCATTTTGTCTGCCGGCTCATCATGTGAGTGTATGTGTGTATGTGTGTGTGTGTGTGTGTGTGTGTGTGTGTGTGTGTGTGTGTGTGTGTGTGTGTGCGCGCGCGCGCGTGTGTGTGTTTGAGGTTTTTTTGCTCCTTGTACATGAATGTATTTTTGTTGTTGTTTGTGCTTGTTTTTGTATTTTGCTTTGTGTTTCATTACTGTGATTGTAAAGCGCCTAGAGCACCTTGGTGATTAGGCGCTATACAAATTACCTTTATTATTATTATTATTATTATTATTATTATTATTATTATTATTATTATAGTACAGCGCCGGTGTTCACAAGGCACAGTTCCGACAAAGTCCGTCAACATCATTTATAACACATAATATCATGATGGTAACAGTCATGATCATTATAATGAAATACAACCAGCACTCTCCACACAGTCATTTTCACTGGCACGTCACTTGTTGGGAAATATCTGTCAACAGAGAAGGTCGGCGGGCCAGGCAGTACGTGATACATAAACACGGCCGCCGCGGTGGTAGGAAAGCTCGCTGGTAAATTCTTCTCTGTGTGCTTCTACGCTCTTCTGTGGGGTCAGTCAGAATGAAGAAAAATCTGGCAGTGGGTTAGTCTGTGAATAATGTAGGGACGGAGACCGGGACAGCACATGTTTAGTAATTCCACAGTTCATATGCACGCTCTTCTTTATAGGCTGGAACGACTGGTGACACAAGTCCAAATTCCGAAAATTCAGTGTACAAGATTAAGACGATTGTAACGCACGCAGACTTGCCCCCAGTCATACGCACAGACTCTCGCACAACAGACGCATACACTACCACTGACTCAGACGGGCGCTCTCATGCGGTAAAACACAACTCACGGGCTTCCTTTCTAATGTACCTTTTATACACAATAAATGAAAAAAAAAAAACCGCTCTATAACTATCAAACTATTTACACCACACCACGACCAGCATCTCAACACCACATGCACAAAGACAATATAAATGCCAGGCTAGGTAGTAGTCTCTCACACTTCAACCTGTCTGGTGTTCACGCCTGGTTACGTTCAGTCCTTTCACGTCTAGGCGTGCAAGTCCTTTCTCGTACGGTCCCGAGTCGTCCTGTCTCTCGTACCGTGGACGTCCTCGTTACGCGTACCGTATCTTCGCTGTGACCTAAGTGTCTCGGCACCGGTCGCTCACTCCCCGAATGAAGAGATGGAGAGATGACCTCGCATTATGTCCCAGGTGACTGACGTCTCGGGGTCCGTCGCTCCAACCTCCGACAAGCACTCTGAACAGTAACAAAGTTCTAAATCGTAACACTTGCTAAACACACACACCTATTGGCTAATAATTATGAGAACCATTACGTAACCTGGCTGATACAAATAACTCACACGTTCATTCACACACACACGTGCTTCACAACCCGACTACTTTCGTAACACCCCATCTCAGTTGCTAAACAGACTTAAAACAGTTGCTTAAAACAGACTATAACCTAACACTCTCGCTATACATTATTCTATACACTGGAAAAAAAACTATGCTTAACCAACCACGTACTACCTTCATAGCGACTTGGCATACACCCCTCACATTCCTTTAGTTATCAATGTCGGTAAATAACTGTATACGAAACACTGGTTACCTCATTGAATTCCAAACCAACATAACTGAACCAAACCAGACAACGCTATACAACCAAAGTACTCTTACCAACGCATACTGTCTTTGACTAAGCAACTATCAATAATACATGTCAAAAACATACCTGAATTCTAGGTTTAAGAGTCTTGGAATACGGGCTAAGGTATCTCACACACGTCTGTACCCACTGACAGTATAACCCGCACTAATGTTTCTACAGCTCTGCCAGACTGAGCTCTCCCTACAACTTACTAAAACTCCCCGTGTTAGACGTTCCTTTAAGATTTCATGTGGTTCTCGTGCCACCACGGACTATCGTCACAAACAAACCGCTGACAACTACTGTACCGTATTAAACCTACTGCTGACAACTACTTACCGTATTAAACCCACTGTGTAAACCCTAGAGCATAGAGTTTCATCACAAGTCCTCCTTCCTCGGTAAAAAAAAAAAAAAAAAAAAACGACCGAGTTTATTTTTAAGACAACTGGACGTAAGACGCTATTACTACTAACAGAAGAACTAAACAACCGACTTAAAATTCAACACACTTTCTGATCACACTGCGAACGCGACAAGAGAACTAACACGTTAATACAACCAGAAATGAAAACGATCCAACGACTGCCCACACAATCACGAGACCCCAGTCTCCGACCTACCTACATATTGGGTGGTGAGCGGCATTTCTGTCGCAACAGAACTATGCCGTCTCAGACCAACCGACTGGTGGGTCAAACCCGCTGACCGATCCCCTGATTCCGGACGGCAATAACACGGCCCTTCTGCTCACGAGCACGCTTGCTCTGAGCTCCCGTCGCGACTGATGCGACTGCACCGTGAGGATCGTGAGCTCGCTTAATCGCTCCGACTCTAGCGATGACTGGCTGCACACCCTTCATGTTACCCAGAATTAAATCAACTACTGGCTCATCGATGACACAAGAAATCAGATCACATGAGAAAAACTCCCTGTCAACCTCTATCTTAGCCAAAGGAAAAACTTCTACCTTCCCTCCGAAGGAAATGACTCTCTGCGTCTCCCCCGTGAACTGATCTTTCCTAACGAGGCTACGTCTGACCCCTGCGGTCGTCGTACATGAATCACGGAGAACTAAAGCAAGACATCTGTTTACAACACCGTCCAACAGCGGTAGGCAACCACCTCCCTCAGGTGAAAACCCTCCGCCCAGCTGTGGATCCTCCCCGACTGGGACTGCAAAACTGGCCATGTAAGTGGGCTGCTCCGCCCCCTCCACCATATCAGGATTGTTAGGACATTGATGAGCCAGACGGCCGTGTTCTTGATAACTAACATACTGCCCGCCTGAACTACTGTAAGGACAGTTCCGACTGAAATGCCCGTATCCACGACACGCAAAACACTGAGTGTCCGAATTCGCAATACGACCACGACCATACCCACGCTCAGATGTTTCTCCTCGTGCGTACGGATTGCGACCGCCAATGCTGTCAACTCTATCCCCACGCCGAGAACGCAAAATACCCCTACCGTTAACCAGTTGGGCTCCACGCAAGGTATTCACGCCCCGATATCCCCCAGTCGTGTTAGCGGCGACCAACCCGACTGGCGGCGACTCGGTCCTACGCGCTAGGTTTTTCGTTGGATGCGCCAGCCGAAAAGCCTCCGCGTTCTGCATTAAGTCATCTGTACTCTTGATGTTACGCTCCCTCAAGAACACCGCTAGATCCTTGGAAACGCTACCAAAGAACTGTTCCGCCAACACGAGATCAAACAATGCCTCGTACGTGTGGTCGATCTTGGACAGTTCGACCCAACGTACGAGCAAATAAGATAATCGCTTGCCAAACGACACAAACGATTCCCCTGTCTCTGGCCGACAAGCTCTCAAGCTCTCTCTGAATCCCTCCGCACTACACCGGAACTTCTGTAAGAGACACTCCTTCAAAGTCTCGTAATTTACCTTCCCCGACAAGTTCAATCTATGGAAAAGACTCAAGGCCTGTCCTTCTAGCACAGACGAAAGCAAAACGGGCCAGTTGGCAGAAGGCCAACTCAACGCCTGCGCGTGAGCCTCAAAACGACACCCAAAAGAGTCAATAGAGTCCACAGACTCATTAAACATTGGCAGTCTAGGAAAATTACGTGTGCCCCGGCCACCGAATCACTATCTGGAGCTGTTCTTGACGCCGCATCTCGAGCTAACTGTAACTGCACCTCCTTATCTCTCTCCTTTTCTTTCATCTAATACTCTAGTTCTTTCTCTCTCAACGCTAGTTCCTCCTTTCTAAGGACTCTCTCTCTCTCTCTCTCTCTCTCTCTCTCTCTCTCTCTCTCTCTCTCTCTCTCTCTCTCTCTCTCTCTCTCTCTCTCTCTCTCTCGCTCACTTTATCTCTCACTCTCTCTCTGTCTCTGTCTCTCTCTGAACTTCTAACTCCTTCTCTTTTGAGACTTTCTGGACCACTAGTTCCTCTTTCTTAAGTACTCTTTCTTTCTCTTCTCTCTCCCTCTGAACTTCTAACTCCTTCTCTTTTAAGACTCTTTCTTTCTCTTCTCTCTCTCTCTGAACTTCTCTTTCTCTCGCCCTATAATCCTTATCCTTACATTTCTCAAAGTACTCAAAAAGTTTCTCATCTTTAAGCCCTAGCCTCCCACCTTGCTTAATGTACACCTCTACCTGGTCTGACTCCATATTTACAATAACTTCTTCCAAAAAGCGTGAAAACGGAAAAAATACAAAAACACAAACAAATCAACGGCAAAAACTTAAAATGAAAACTCACATCAATATCAACAACCTACGCACAAGAACAGTGACCTACTTGACGTCCAGATGGATCGAGAAAAAAAAAATAAATATAGAAGAGCAATGAAACAGAATACTACCTATACAAAAAGGAAGAAACAAGAACTAGCTCTTCGTAAAATCCAGAAAACAACAGAAACAACGGACCTTACTCCCTAGAATCGGAGAGGGGCATCTAACCCAAACAACCAAACACGCACATAACAATCAACCCTTACTCTAAAATCGCTACTCACTAGCGCCCGCACTATTCTAAAATACCGCTAAAACAGGGTCACCACTGTAACGCACGCAGACTGCCCCCAGTCAGACGCACAGAAATTCGCACAACAGACGCATACACCGCCACTGACTCAGACGGGCGCACTCATGCGGTAAAACGCATCTCACGGGCTTCCTTTCTAGTGGAACTTTTATACACAATAAATGAAAAAAAGGCTCTAAAACAGTCAAACTATTTACACCACACCACTACCAGCATCTCAACACCACATGCACACACACAATATAAATGCCAGGCTAGGTAGTAGTCTCTCACACTCCAACCTGTTTGGTGTTCTCGCCTGGTTACGTTCAGTCCTTTCACGTCTAGACATAAGACATTAGACATAAGACATTTATTCACCAAGTAAAACGTTACAAGGATTTTTGTGTGACATGGCGACAGTAAAATACATCCTCACTTGCTACACATGCATTCATCATGACATACACTCAGTCGTCGTGTATACAGCTCTAAGACAGATAAACACAATATTACACACATATCAGTCCTATGTCACAATCATGGAATCACGTTGTTCCATGGATGGTGATGAACTGAGTACAGCTTCTGCAAGTCCTTTCTCGTACGGTCCCGAGTCGTCCTGTCTCTCGTACCGTGGACGTCCTCGTTATTCGTACCGTATCTTCGCTGTGACCCAAATGTCTCGTCACCGGTCGCTCACTCCCCGAGTGAAGAGATGGAGAGATGACTTCGCATTAGATCCCTGGTGACTGACGTCTCGGCGTCCGTCGCTCCAACCTCCGACAAGCACTCTGAACAGTAACAAAGTTCTAAATCGTAGCACTTGCTAAATACACACACATATTGGATAATATGAGAAACATTACGTGACCTGGCTGATACAAATAACTCACAGGTTCATTCACACACACACGTGCTTCACAACCCGACTACTTTCGTAACACCCCATATCTCAGTCGCTACCTTAAAACAGACTATAACCTAACACTCTCGTTATACATTATTCTATACACTGGAAAAGACTATGCTTAACCAACCAGGTACTACCTTCATAGCGACTTGGCATACACCCCTCACATTCCTTTAGTTATCCATCTCGGTAAATAACTGTTTACGAAACACCGGTTACCTCACTAAATTCCAAACCAACATAACTGAATCAAACCAGACAACGCTAAACAACCAAATTACTCTTACCAACGCATACTGTCTTTAAATACGCAACGATCAATAATACATATCATAAACGTATTTGAATTCTAGGTTTCAGAGTCTTGGAATACGGGCTAAGGTATCTCACACACGTCTGTACCCAATGACAGTATAGCCCACACTAATGTTTCTACAGCTCTGCCAGACTGAGCTCTCCCTACAACTCACTAAAACTCCCCGTGTTAGACGTTCCTTTAAGATTTCATGTGGGTCTCGTGCCATCACGGACTATCGTCACAAACCTACTGCTGACAACTACTGTACCGTATTAAACCCACTGTGGGAACCCTATGCTAGAGCAAAGAGTTTCATCACAACGATGTTATAGTCGGTACACCACAGCTATCACATAAAGTTGTCCAAAAATAGTACATCATTGTTTCCTCAGAACTTGCCTGGAAAATAATAATAATAGGAGTCGCTTTAAAGCACAGTTGGCGGATTCTGCCGGAGTGGCCGGCCAGGAGATGGTGCCTGGCCGCCATCTTGCCCTCATCATAGTATTTGAGGAAGAAAAAACATGTCCCAAAATAGCTATTTTTGGATATATTTCCTGATCCCCTGTGACCTTGACCAGTGTGAGAGCTCACTGAAATTGGTATGTTTAGAAAGGTCTTGCAACGAAGTATCCTTGGGCAACGTTTGAAGACTGTAGCTTGAATAGTCTCCGAGAAATGCCAACGTTAAAGTTTACCACGGACGACCGCGGACGGACGGACGACCATTGGCCCAAAACATAGACTCACTCTTGCTTCGCACATGAGCCCCCCAAAACACACACACACACACACACACACACACACACACACACACACACACACACACACACACACACACACACACACACACACACACACACACACACACACACACACACACACACACACACACACGCTATGGTCAGTAGTACAGATCAAATGCGGTCGCAACAACCATGCTTTGAACAACTCAGACAACAATACAGCCACATAACCAACAAACCGCAAATAAGAAAACAACCCTCCCCCTCCCCTCCCCCCCCTCCCCCCTCCCCGCAATAAAAACAATATAAATTTCCAAACTGAGCCTGGCATGCAAGGGAACACAAAATAACTGACCAAATGCCAATTGTTACAGCTGATTTTTAAGCGGTACAAGATATCAGGTATCAGTTTCAGCCAACTTAATAAAACTTCAAATACAAAACGATTTCCAAATACCGTCACTTCAGTAGCTCGCTTGAGCTTGCCCTTAGCACCACGTGATTGTTCTGTGTTTACGTACAGTGTGTGAATGAATGCGTGTGATTCACGTGAGCGTGCTTGTTGGGTTCAGTTCGCGGCTACATTCTGCGCATTGAGTTATATTATAAATATGAGAAATGCGCCATATAAATACCATGTAATAATAATAATAATAATAATAATAATAATAATAATAATAATAATAATAATAATAATAATAATAATAATAATAATAATAATAATAATAATAATAATAAAATATACAGCCACACACTGGGAAATGCCAGCACTACACGGCTTGGCCGAGCATAGTAATCGATCCATCTCCTGAACCGTACAGAGGTCCTCGTAGCAAGGTCAGTGACAAAGCATCTTAACACCTAGAAGTGCCAATTTAAGCTGCCCCAAAACTCCACTCCTTTCCTAAACTGTACAGCGATCCTGCAGAACTGACTAAGATGTACCATTTAAACTAGAGTCCGTTGTATATTTACTGTAAATATTAACTGAAACCACTTTTTTACTGCCTTAGTTGCACATGGTGCTACATGTCCTGTGTAAATTCTATAAAAGCTTCTTGTCTCGCTTGTTACACGAGTGCCCAATAAACTTGCTGTAAACCGGCCGTTATGTTGAGACAGTTGGCATCAAAGTCCACAATCGAGACTTGGAATCTCATTATAAATTAACACTAAAGAGTGTACACCATGTACAGTTTAAACACTGAACAGTGTACCCCATCAGGGGTTGAAATTATTACGCCCAAGAGGCAGTGGGCAATCTCTGATGCATGTGCCAACTCACATGGATTGTGACATGAAGGGTAGAAAAGTCTTAGTTTAGGTGAGACAACACTGATAACCCGCTGTATCTACAAACTTTAGCAATGAACGCCTGCTATGGAGCAGATCGCTTTATGCTTGCTCGTGCAACTGCCCCCTGAACTCGTGTTCATCACATTAGGGAGTATCCACAGGCAAAGGTTGACACAATACTCCTGTGAAATAAGTCCCCCCTACATGAAAAAATGTGATGAGATAAAGTGAATAAAAATCACACAGTTCATTTTCAACCAGTAGAACATCTAGATGTCAAACACATACGGAGAAATTAAAAATATCTGACATGCACTTCGTCAACTTCAAGTTACGCATACCTTCTTAAGTAAAGTATACATTCTGTTGCATTTTCCAAACAGACTGTAAAATAAAATAATCACCTTTCATTCTTAGCGTTTTCCAAAATTATGCATGGTTCAAAAGATCTTTGAAAAAAAAGTAGGCAATCTCTGCTCGTAAGTGACAACCACCTATAGAAAATCATTACAGCCGTGGCCCGTCTTCACCCCTCCACCACTATCATCCACACCATGTATATGTAATTCACAAGTCACGTAGTCAAGCTTGGCGAGAATGACATATAGTGCATAAAGAAGGGGTTAGTGAAAACAAAATTTGTTTTCTTTTTACTTTTGTTCATAACGGGACATTTTTCTTAAAATAGCACGCATGTGGGACTGCTGTCTGAACCTTCGGACAAGAAAAGTTTGTTTAAATTAATGCTATTGGCATGGCTAATCAATGACATAACTTAGGCTTTTGTTATAACTAATACAGTGCCTCTTCTGAATGGACAACATAAAAAAACACACAAAAAAAACCCCACTTTCCTAAAGCTTTACAGTCCATCACATACTTTAAACAACGTCTGTATAAGTACATCAGTACTGACTGAAATTCTGCAATTAGAGCTGCACACATACTCAAGAAAGAGGACAAGGGCAGATTGGGTTGGAGTATGGTGGAATGAAGTTCATGTCATCACGGCCTCTGCGTTCCTAAAAGACTGGATGCGTGTTCTTTTATGATGGCTTATTTGTATTGTGATGGAGAGCCTTATCCATAAGATGCCTGAATTTTGTTAAAAAAAGAAGAAAACAAGCATGTAACTCATCACTGTTTTCACCCTTACTTCTCTCACCGACTCATGTTCTCACAATGGGATATTACAAAAAAAAAAAAAAAAAAAAAAAAAAAAAAAAAAAAAAAAAAAAAAAAAAAACTCACACATGATTCAGAGACAGGGCTACAAGAAAATGTCTTTTGCTTCACCTTTGACACAGTAAAACACATTTGCTGCTGGTGTAACTTTGTTACGTGGTGGAGTTGTAGTCGAAGTATGATAAACACACTAGACACACACACGTAGAGTTCTTTAAAATAAACCTCGTTCAGCTGCAATCCGTCACACGTGGCTTAAGGATGTAGACAATACTGGAGTAACAGTTTCAACAATATTTAATTCAGCGATGCGATATCCACACAGTAATGCACTTTCAAATGCACAAACTACTGATACAAAGTCTCTTCTGCTATGTCCACACTACGACTCAAAGTTTCTCATACACAGCGTCTCTCGCAATAAGCTGCGTGTCTCTACAACTGACAAAGCAAGACAATGTACTACCACGCTTTCCCAGCGCCCTCCTTATATATACTATCAAATTCCAGAATCTTCTACGGAAATCATACAACGCAACCAATCAGAACGAAACAGGCAGCCGAAGCTCATTAAACTAAACTTTCCAGAAATACTATAACAGGTTACAAAAACTCGGCTGCTCACTTCAGCTCTAAATTCTAGCGTATAATGAAGACACATAAAAGTATAGTAACCCTATCACCACGTACTATGATAGCTCAAAAAGGTACGAGAACATTCCCAAAACAAAATAAAGGCTGCTCAATCCACGCGCACAGGAAAACAAAAAGTAGCGAAAAATGTAGCGAAGTGTTCCCAACTACCCGACGTGACACTTACGATGTCACTAGACAGTGCGACCTTTCTAGAACGTTCCGGACTAAACTTAACAAAACGAAATCGGCTCTACTCACGAATAGAAATTACAGACGCTACGCTCTCAACACCCTGTCGCAAAACAAGACACTTGGAAAATACCTGTTCTAATGTGAACACTAAGCGTGGACTTTTTCGATAGGTATTGCATACGTATAGTAATAGACTGCTACAAATACAAACCTTTTTCATGAGTTGACCCATGGTGTCACACTGTCATTGTTTCCTACCTCTGCTGGCTTTAGGAGGTGAAAATGACAAAAAGGCACCCTCTACAATTGGAAAAAGGACTGTATCAATACATTATTCCTACTTCAAGAATTTGTGACAATTCCCGTAGGTACCCTACAATATTTGATCAGTATATATTACAGTATACATGCTTCTGACGGTCGGTACGGTTCCAAGATCACAGAGATTCTACAGGTGAAACGTTCATCTGCAAGAGATACAAATCTTACTCAGCCTCTGCAGCACGTTTTTTCATGAGAATGCATGTCTCTTGCTGGCTAGAATTACCTCTATGTCATTTATTATGCAGGATGCTTGGTATCTCTGTTCTTGGCTTGACATTGCGAACGAAGATTCTATAGGGCTTGTCCACGTCGTCTGCAGGCATTTTCGTGGCTGCGGAGGCCAATCCGGGACAAGCAAGTTCGACCGCAGTGGCTGCAGGGGAAGGTCTGGTCAGGGTTCTGAGTTACGACAACTCTGTTGTTTCTTCTGAGCCGCTTGTCCTTAAGGTTAGCTCTGCGAGAGTCCTCAAAGGAGCCGGCTGCCTTGTGAATGGTGGAGCGTCAGGTGTCACGGTCCGCAGCAAACGAAGACCACTGGCGGTGGTCGATTTGGCAGGCACTAAGTGACTTCTTGAGACCGTCTTTTTATCTCTTCTTTGGTGCCAATCTGTCTCGGTGTCCAGTGGCGAGCTCGCCGAACAGAGTGAGCTTGGGTAGGCGATGATCCTCCATCCTGGAGACGTGCCCCGCCCAGCGAAGCTGTGTCCGCAGCAGCAAAGCCTCGATGCTCACAGTTTCCGCCTGTTCAAGGACCTCGACGTTGGATGGTGATGAACTGAGTACAGCTTCTGCAAGTCCTTTCTCGTACTGTCCCGAGTCGTCCTGTCTCTCGTACCGTGGACGTCCTCGTTACTCGTACCGTATCTTCGCTGTGACCCAAATGTCTCGTCACCGGTCGCTCACTCCCCGAGTGAAGAGATGGAGAGATGACTTCGCATTAGATCCCTGGTGACTGACGTCTCGGCGTCCGTCGCTCCAACCTCCGACAAGCACTCTGAACAGTAACAAAGTTCTAAATCGTAGCACTTGCTAAATACACACACATATTGGATAATATGAGAAACATTACGTGACCTGGCTGATACAAATAACTCACAGGTTCATTCACACACACACGTGCTTCACAACCCGACTACTTTCGTAACACCCCATATCTCAGTCGCTACCTTAAAACAGACTATAACCTAACACTCTCGTTATACATTATTCTATACAATGGAAAAGACTATGCTTAACCAACCAGGTACTACCTTCATAGCGACTTGGCATACACCCCTCACATTCCTTTAGTTATCCATCTCGGTAAATAACTGTTTACGAAACACCGGTTACCTCACTAAATTCCAAACCAACATAACTGAATCAAACCAGACAATGCTAAACAACCAAATTACTCTTACCAACGCATACTGTCTTTAAATACGCAACTATCAATAATACATATCATAAACGTATTTGAATTCTAGGTTTCAGAGTCTTGGAATACGGGCTAAGGTATCTCACACACGTCTGTACCCAATGACAGTATAGCCCACACTAATGTTTCTACAGCTCTGCCAGACTGAGCTCTCCCTACAACTCACTAAAACTCCCCGTGTTAGACGTTCCTTTAAGATTTCATGTGGGTCTCGTGCCATCACGGACTATCGTCACAAACCTACTGCTGACAACTACTGTACCGTATTAAACCCACTGTGGGAACCCTATGCTAGAGCAAAGAGTTTCATCACAACGATGTTATAGTCGGTACACCACAGCTATCACATAAAGTTGTCCAAAAATAGTACATCATTGTTTCCTCAGAACTTGCCTGGAAAATAATAATAATAGGAGTCGCTTTAAAGCACAGTTGGCGGATTCTGCCGGAGTGGCCGGCCAGGAGATGGTGCCTGGCCGCCATCTTGCCCTCATCATAGTATTTGAGGAAGAAAAAACATGTCCCAAAATAGCTATTTTTGGATATATTTCCTGATCCCCTGTGACCTTGACCAGTGTGAGAGCTCACTGAAATTGGTATGTTTAGAAAGGTCTTGCAACGAAGTATCCTTGGGCAACGTTTGAAGACTGTAGCTTGAATAGTCTCCGAGAAATGCCAACGTTAAAGTTTACCACGGACGACCGCGGACGGACGGACGACCATTGGCCCAAAACATAGACTCACTCTTGCTTCGCACATGAGCCCCCCAAAACACACACACACACACACACACACACACACACACACACACACACACACACACACACACACACACAAGCTATGGTCAGTAGTACAGATCAAATGCGGCCGCAACAACCATGCTTTGAACAACTCAGACAACAAGACAGCCACATAACCAACAAACCGCAAATAAGAAAACAACCCTCCCCCTCCCCCCCCCCTCCCCCCTCCCCGCAATAAAAACAATATAAATTTCCAAACTGAGCTTGGCATGCAAGGGAACACAAAATAACTGACCAAATGCCAATTGTTACAGCTGATTTTTAAGCGGTACAAGATATCAGGTATCAGTTTCAGCCAACTTAATAAAACTTCAAATACAAAACGATTTCCAAATACCGTCACTTCAGTAGCTCGCTTGAGCTTGCCCTTAGCACCACGTGATTGTTCTGTGTTTACGTACAGTGTGTGAATGAATGCGTGTGATTCACGTGAGCGTGCTTGTTGGGTTCAGTTCGCGGCTACATTCTGCGCATTGAGTTATATTATAAATATGAGAAATGCGCCATATAAATACCATGTAATAATAATAATAATAATAATAATAATAATAATAATAATAAAATATACAGCCACTCACTGGGAAATGCCAGCACTACACGGCTTGGCCGAGCATAGTAATCGATCCATCTCCTGAACCGTACAGAGGTCCTCGTAGCAAGGTCAGTGACAAAGCATCTTAACACCTAGA
This sequence comes from Semisulcospira habei, assembly GCA_036245525.1. Taxonomy (NCBI): domain Eukaryota; kingdom Metazoa; phylum Mollusca; class Gastropoda; family Semisulcospiridae; genus Semisulcospira; species Semisulcospira habei. The sequence goes on from BTPG01000003.1 coordinate 386,478, forward strand.
AGTGCCAATTTAAGCTGCCCCCAAACTCCACTCCTTTCCTAAACTGTACAGCGATCCTGCAGAACTGACTAAGATGTACCATTCAAACTATTTACTGTAAATATTAACTGAAACCACTTTTTTACTGCCTTAGTTGCACATGGTGCTACATGTCCTGTGTAAATTCTATAAAAGCTTCTTGTCTCGCTTGTTACACGAGTGCCCAATAAACTTGCTGTAAACCGGCCGTTATGTTGAGACAGTTGGCATCAAAGTCCACAATCGAGACTTGGAATCTCATTATAAATTAACACTAAAGAGTGTACACCATGTACAGTTTAAACACTGAACAGTGTACCCCATCAGGGGTTGAAATTATTACGCCCAAGAGGCAGTGGGCAATCTCTGATGCATGTGCCAACTCACATGGATTGTGACATGAAGGGTAGAAAAGTCTTAGTTTAGGTGAGACAACACTGATAACCCGCTGTATCTACAAACTTTAGCAATGAACGCCTGCTATGGAGCAGATCGCTTTATGCTTGCTCGTGCAACTGCCCCCTGAACTCGTGTTCATCACATTAGGGAGTATCCACAGGCAAAGGTTGACACAATACTCCTGTGAAGTAAGTCCCCCCTACATGAAAAAATGTGATGAGATAAAGTGAATAAAAATCACACAGTTCATTTTCAACCAGTAGAACATCTAGATGTCAAACACATACGGGGAAATTAAAAATATCTGACATGCACTTCGTCAACTTCAAGTTACGCATACCTTCTTAAGTAAAGTATACATTCTGTTGCATTTTCCAAACAGACTGTAAAATAAAATAATCACCTTTCATTCTTAGCGTTTTCCAAAATTATGCATGGTTCAAAAGATCTTTGAAAAAAAAGTAGGCAATCTCTGCTCGTAAGTGACAACCACCTATAGAAAATCATTACAGCCGTGGCCCGTCTTCACCCCTCCACCACTATCATCCACACCATGTATATGTAATTCACAAGTCACGTAGTCAAGCTTGGCGAGAATGACATATAGTGCATAAAGAAGGGGTTAGTGAAAACAAAATTTGTTTTCTTTTTACTTTTGTTCATAACGGGACATTTTTCTTAAAATAGCACGCATGTGGGACTGCTGTCTGAACCTTCGGACAAGAAAAGTTTGTTTAAATTAATGCTATTGGCATGGCTAATCAATGACATAACTTAGGCTTTTGTTATAATTAATACAGTGCCTCTTCTGAATGGACAACATAAAAAAAAACACACCAAAAAACCCCCACTTTCCTAAAGCTTTACAGTCCATCACATACTTTAAACAACGTCTGTATAAGTACATCAGTACTGACTGAAATTCTGCAATTAGAGCTGCACACATACTCAAGAAAGAGGACAAGGGCAGATTGGGTTGGAGTATGGTGGAATGAAGTTCATGTCATCACGGCCTCTGCGTTCCTAAAAGACTGGATGCGTGTTCTTTTATGATGGCTTATTTGTATTGTGATGGAGAGCCTTATCCATAAGATGCCTGAATTTTGTTAAAAAAAGAAGAAAACAAGCATGTAACTCATCACTGTTTTCACCCTTACTTCTCTCACCGACTCATGTTCTCACAATGGGATATTAAAAAAAAAAAAAAAAAAAAAAAAAAAAAAAAAAAAAAAAAAACTCACACATGATTCAGAGACAGGGCTACAAGAAAATGTCTTTTGCTTCACCTTTGACACAGTAAAACACATTTGCTGCTGGTGTAACTTTGTTACGTGGTGGAGTTGTAGTCGAAGTATGATAAACACACTAGACACACACACGTAGAGTTCTTTAAAATAAACCTCGTTCAGCTGCAATCCGTCACACGTGGCTTAAGGATGTAGACAATACTGGAGTAACAGTTTCAACAATATTTAATTCAGCGATGCGATATCCACACAGTAATGCACTTTCAAATGCACAAACTACTGATACAAAGTCTCTTCTGCTATGTCCACACTACGACTCAAAGTTTCTCATACACAGCGTCTCTCGCAATAAACTGCGTGTTTCTACAACTGACAAAGCAAGACAATGTACTACCACGCTTTCCCAGCGCCCTCCTTATATATACTATCAAATTCCAGAATCTTTTACGGAAATCATACAACGCAACCAATCAGAACGAAACAGGCAGCCGAAGCTCATTAAAATAAACTTTCCAGAAATACTATAACAGGTTACAAAAACTCGGCTGCTCACTTCAGCTCTAAATTCTAGCGTATAATGAAGACACATAAAAGTATAGTAACCCTATCACCACGTACTATGATAGCTCAAAAAGGTACGAGAACATTCCCAAAACAAAATAAAGGCTGCTCAATCCACGCGCACAGGAAAACAAAAAGTAGCGAAAAATGTAGCGAAGTGTTCCCAACTACCCGACGTGACACTTACGATGTCACTAGACAGTGCGACCTTTCTAGAACGTTCCGGACTAAACTTAACAAAACGAAATCGGCTCTACTCACGAATAGAAATTACAGACGCTACGCTCTCAACACCCTGTCGCAAAACAAGACACTTGGAAAATACCTGTTCTAATGTGAACACTAAGCGTGGACTTTTTCGATAGGTATTGCATACTTATAGTAATAGACTGCTACAAATACAAACCTTTTTCATGAGTTGACCCATGGTGTCACACTGTCATTGTTTCCTACCTCTGCTGGCTTTAGGAGGTGAAAATGACAAAAAGGCACCCTCTACAATTGGAAAAAGGACTGTATCAATACATTATTCCTACTTCAAGAATTTGTGACAATTCCCGTAGGTACCCTACAATATTTGATCAGTATATATTTACAGTATACATGCTTCTGACGGTCGGTACGGTTCTAAGATCACAGAGATTCTACAGGTGAAACGTTCATCTGCAAGAGATACAAATCTTACTCAGCCTCTGCAGCACGTTTTTTCATGAGAATGCATGTCTCTTGCTGGCTAGAATTACCTCTATGTCATTTATTATGCAGGATGCTTGGTATCTCTGTTCTTGGCTTGACTTTGCGAACGAAGATTCTATAGGGCTTGCCCACGTCGTCTGCAGGCATTTTCGTGGCTGCGGAGGCCAATCCGGGACAAGCAAGTTCGACCGCAGTGGCTGCAGGGGAAGGTCTGGTCAGGGTTCTGAGTTACGACAACTCTGTTGTTTCTTCTGAGCCGCTTGTCCTTAAGGTTAGCTCTGCGAGAGTCCTCAAAGGAGCCGGCTGCCTTGTGAATGGTGGAGCGTCAGGTGTCACGGTCCGCAGCAAACGAAGACCACTGGCGGTGGTCGATTTGGCAGGCACTAAGTGACTTCTTGAGACCGTCTTTGTATCTCTTCTTTGGTGCCAATCTGTCTCGGTGTCCAGTGGCGAGCTCGCCGAACAGAGTGAGCTTGGGTAGGCGATGATCCTCCATCCTGGAGACGTGCCCCGCCCAGCGAAGCTGTGTCCGCAGCAGCAAAGCCTCGATGCTCACAGTTTCCGCCTGTTCAAGGACCTCGACGTTGGATGGTGATGAACTGAGTACAGCTTCTGCAAGTCCTTTCTCGTACTGTCCCGAGTCGTCCTGTCTCTCGTACCGTGGACGTCCTCGTTACTCGTACCGTATCTTCGCTGTGACCCAAATGTCTCGTCACCGGTCGCTCACTCCCCGAGTGAAGAGATGGAGAGATGACTTCGCATTAGATCCCTGGTGACTGACGTCTCGGCGTCCGTCGCTCCAACCTCCGACAAGCACTCTGAACAGTAACAAAGTTCTAAATCGTAGCACTTGCTAAATACACACACATATTGGATAATATGAGAAACATTACGTGACCTGGCTGATACAAATAACTCACAGGTTCATTCACACACACACGTGCTTCACAACCCGACTACTTTCGTAACACCCCATATCTCAGTCGCTACCTTAAAACAGACTATAACCTAACACTCTCGTTATACATTATTCTATACACTGGAAAAGACTATGCTTAACCAACCAGGTACTACCTTCATAGCGACTTGGCATACACCCCTCACATTCCTTTAGTTATCCATCTCGGTAAATAACTGTTTACGAAACACCGGTTACCTCACTAAATTCCAAACCAACATAACTGAATCAAACCAGACAACGCTAAACAACCAAATTACTCTTACCAACGCATACTGTCTTTAAATACGCAACTATCAATAATACATATCATAAACGTATTTGAATTCTAGGTTTCAGAGTCTTGGAATACGGGCTAAGGTATCTCACACACGTCTGTACCCAATGACAGTATAGCCCACACTAATGTTTCTACAGCTCTGCCAGACTGAGCTCTCCCTACAACTCACTAAAACTCCCCGTGTTAGACGTTCCTTTAAGATTTCATGTGGGTCTCGTGCCATCACGGACTATCGTCACAAACCTACTGCTGACAACTACTGTACCGTATTAAACCCACTGTGGGACCCCTATGCTAGAGCAAAGAGTTTCATCACAACGATGTTATAGTCGGTACACCACAGCTATCACATAAAGTTGTCCAAAAATAGTACATCATTGTTTCCTCAGAACTTGCCTGGAAAATAATAATAATAGGAGTCGCTTTAAAGCACAGTTGGCGGATTCTGCCGGAGTGGCCGGCCAGGAGATGGTGCCTGGCCGCCATCTTGCCCTCATCATAGTATTTGAGGAAGAAAAAACATGTCCCAAAATAGCTATTTTTGGATATATTTCCTGATCCCCTGTGACCTTGACCAGTGTGAGAGCTCACTGAAATTGGTATGTTTAGAAAGGTCTTGCAACGAAGTATCCTTGGGCAACGTTTGAAGACTGTAGCTTGAATAGTCTCCGAGAAATGCCAACGTTAAAGTTTACCACGGACGACCGCGGACGGACGGACGACCATTGGCCCAAAACATAGACTCACTCTTGCTTCGCACATGAGCCCCCCAAAACACACACACACACACACACACACACACACACACACACACACACACACACACACACACACACACACACACACACACACACACACACACACACACACGCTATGGTCAGTAGTACAGATCAAATGCGGTCGCAACAACCATGCTTTGAACAACTCAGACAACAATACAGCCACATAACCAACAAACCGCAAATAAGAAAACAACCCTCCCCCTCCCCTCCCCCCTCCCCCCTCCCCGCAATAAAAACAATATAAATTTCCAAACTGAGCCTGGCATGCAAGGGAACACAAAATAACTGACCAAATGCCAATTGTTACAGCTGATTTTTAAGCGGTACAAGATATCAGGTATCAGTTTCAGCCAACTTAATAAAACTTCAAATACAAAACGATTTCCAGATACCGTCACTTCAGTAGCTCGCTTGAGCTTGCCCTTAGCACCACGTGATTGTTCTGTGTTTACGTACAGTGTGTGAATGAATGCGTGTGATTCACGTGAGCGTGCTTGTTGGGTTCAGTTCGCGGCTACATTCTGCGCATTGAGTTATATTATAAATATGAGAAATGCGCCATATAAATACCATGTAATAATAATAATAATAATAATAATAATAATAATAATAATAATAATAATAATAATAATAAAATATACAGCCACTCACTGGGAAATGCCAGCACTACACGGCTTGGCCGAGCATAGTAATCGATCCATCTCCTGAACCGTACAGAGGTCCTCGTAGCAAGGTCAGTGACAAAGCATCTTAACACCTAGAAGTGCCAATTTAAGCTGCCCCCAAACTCCACTCCTTTCCTAAACTGTACAGCGATCCTGCAGAACTGACTAAGATGTACCATTCAAACTATTTACTGTAAATATTAACTGAAACCACTTTTTTACTGCCTTAGTTGCACATGGTGCTACATGTCCTGTGTAAATTCTATAAAAGCTTCTTGTCTCGCTTGTTACACGAGTGCCCAATAAACTTGCTGTAAACCGGCCGTTATGTTGAGACAGTTGGCATCAAAGTCCACAATCGAGACTTGGAATCTCATTATAAATTAACACTAAAGAGTGTACACCATGTACAGTTTAAACACTGAACAGTGTACCCCATCAGGGGTTGAAATTATTACGCCCAAGAGGCAGTGGGCAATCTCTGATGCATGTGCCAACTCACATGGATTGTGACATGAAGGGTAGAAAAGTCTTAGTTTATGTGAGACAACACTGATAACCCGCTGTATCTACAAACTTTAGCAATGAACGCCTGCTATGGAGCAGATCGCTTTATGCTTGCTCGTGCAACTGCCCCCTGAACTCGTGTTCATCACATTAGGGAGTATCCACAGGCAAAGGTTGACACAATACTCCTGTGAAGTAAGTCCCCCCTACATAAAAAAATGTGATGAGATAAAGTGAATAAAAATCACACAGTTCATTTTCAACCAGTAGAACATCTAGATGTCAAACACATACGGAGAAATTAAAAATATCTGACATGCACTTCGTCAACTTCAAGTTACGCATACCTTCTTAAGTAAAGTATACATTGTGTTGCATTTTCCAAACAGACTGTAAAATAAAATAATCACCTTTCATTCTTAGCGTTTTCCAAAATTATGCATGGTTCAAAAGATCTTTGAAAAAAAAGTAGGCAATCTCTGCTCGTAAGTGACAACCACCTATAGAAAATCATTACAGCCGTGGCCCGTCTTCACCCCTCCACCACTATCATCCACACCATGTATATGTAATTCACAAGTCACGTAGTCAAGCTTGGCGAGAATGACATATAGTGCATAAAGAAGGGGTTAGTGAAAACAAAATTTGTTTTCTTTTTACTTTTGTTCATAACGGGACATTTTTCTTAAAATAGCACGCATGTGGGACTGCTGTCTGAACCTTCGGACAAGAAAAGTTTGTTTAAATTAATGCTATTGGCATGGCTAATCAATGACATAACTTAGGCTTTTGTTATAATTAATACAGTGCCTCTTCTGAATGGACAACATAAAAAAAAAAACACACAAAAAAAAACCCCACTTTAGTAAAGCTTTACAGTCCATCACATACTTTAAACAACGTCTGTATAAGTACATCAGTACTGACTGAAATTCTGCAATTAGAGCTGCACACATACTCAAGAAAGAGGACAAGGGCAGATTGGGTTGGAGTATGGTGGAATGAAGTTCATGTCATCACGGCCTCTGCGTTCCTAAAAGACTGGATGCGTGTTCTTTTATGATGGCTTATTTGTATTGTGATGGAGAGCCTTATCCATAAGATGCCTGAATTTTGTTAAAAAAAGAAGAAAACAAGCATGTAACTCATCACTGTTTTCACCCTTACTTCTCTCACCGACTCATGTTCTCACAATGGGATATTAAAAAAAAAAAAAAAAAAAAAAAAAAAAAAAAAACTCACACATGATTCAGAGACAGGGCTACAAGAAAATGTCTTTTTCTTCACCTTTGACACAGTAAAACACATTTGCTGCTGGTGTAACTTTGTTACGTGGTGGAGTTGTAGTCGAAGTATGATAAACACACTAGACACACACACGTAGAGTTCTTTAAAATAAACCTCGTTCAGCTGCAATCCGTCACACGTGGCTTAAGGATGTAGACAATACTGGAGTAACAGTTTCAACAATATTTAATTCAGCGATGCGATATCCACACAGTAATGCACTTTCAAATGCACAAACTACTGATACAAAGTCTCTTCTGCTATGTCCACACTACGACTCAAAGTTTCTCATACACAGCGTCTCTCGCAATAAACTGCGTGTTTCTACAACTGACAAAGCAAGACAATGTACTACCACGCTTTCCCAGCGCCCTCCTTATATATACTATCAAATTCCAGAATCTTTTACGGAAATCATACAACGCAACCAATCAGAACGAAACAGGCAGCCGAAGCTCATTAAAATAAACTTTCCAGAAATACTATAACAGGTTACAAAAACTCGGCTGCTCACTTCAGCTCTAAATTCTAGCGTATAATGAAGACACATAAAAGTATAGTAACCCTATCACCACGTACTATGATAGCTCAAAAAGGTACGAGAACATTCCCAAAACAAAATAAAGGCTGCTCAATCCACGCGCACAGGAAAACAAAAAGTAGCGAAAAATGTAGCGAAGTGTTCCCAACTACCCGACGTGACACTTACGATGTCACTAGACAGTGCGACCTTTCTAGAACGTTCCGGACTAAACTTAACAAAACGAAATCGGCTCTACTCACGAATAGAAATTACAGACGCTACGCTCTCAACACCCTGTCGCAAAACAAGACACTTGGAAAATACATGTTCTAATGTGAACACTAAGCGTGGACTTTTTCGATAGGTATTGCATACTTATAGTAATAGACTGCTACAAATACAACCCTTTTTCATGAGTTGACCCATGGTGTCACACTGTCATTGTTTCCTACCTCTGCTGGCTTTAGGAAGTGAAAATGACAAAAAGGCACCCTCTACAATTGGAAAAGGACTGTATCAATACATTATTCCTACTTCAAGAATTTGTGACAATTCCCGTAGGTACCCTACAATATTTGATCAGTATATATTACAGTACACATGCTTCTGACGGTCGGTACGGTTCCAAGATCACAGAGATTCTACAGGTGAAACGTTCATCTGCAAGAGATACAAATCTTACTCAGCCTCTGCAGCACGTTTTTTCATGAGAATGCATGTCTCTTGCTGGCTAGAATTACCTCTATGTCATTTATTATGCAGGATGCTTGGTATCTATGTTCTTGGCTTGACTTTGCGAACGAAGATTCTATAGGGCTTGCCCACGTCGTCTGCAGGCATTTTCGTGGCTGCGGAGGCCAATCCGGGACAAGCAAGTTCGACCGCAGTGGCTGCAGGGGAAGGTCTGGTCAGGGTTCTGAGTTACGACAACTCTGTTGTTTCTTCTGAGCCGCTTGTCCTTAAGGTTAGCTCTGCGAGAGTCCTCAAAGGAGCCGGCTGCCTTGTGAATGGTGGAGCGTCAGGTGTCACGGTCCGCAGCAAACGAAGACCACTGGCGGTGGTCGATTTGGCAGGCACTAAGTGACTTCTTGAGACCGTCTTTGTATCTCTTCTTTGGTGCCAATCTGTCTCGGTGTCCAGTGGCGAGCTCGCCGAACAGAGTGAGCTTGGGTAGGCGATGATCCTCCATCCTGGAGACGTGCCCCGCCCAGCGAAGCTGTGTCCGCAGCAGCAAAGCCTCGATGCTCACAGTTTCCGCCCTGTTCAAGGACCTCGACGTTGGTGACATAGTCACTCCAGTGAATGCTGAGGATGGTACGCAGGCAGCGCTGGTGAAAGCGTTCGAGGAGTCGTAGTTGGCTGCGGTAGAGGCCCTAGGACTCGGAACCGTACAGCAGGGTGGTGAGGACGACAGCTCTGTACACGCTGATCTTGGTTTTTTTTTTTCAGCTGTTGATTGTGCCACACCCGCTTGAATAGTCGCCCGAAAGCACTGTTCGCTTTTGCCAGCCTGTTGTCCAGCTCCTTGTCCAGCTTGGCGTCTGACGTGATGATGCAGCCAAGGTAGGTAAACTGGTGTACAGACTTCAGTTCGGACTCGCCGATGGTGATGTGGGGAGGGTGATGCTCTTCCTTGGGTGCTGGCTGATGAAGGACCTCTGTCTTTTTCAGACTGACCTCAAGTCCAAAGAGCTGGGCGGCATCTGCGAAGCAGGACGTAATGCGCTGCAAGGCTCTCTCTGTGTGTGCAACGAGGGCAGCGTCATCAGCAAAGAGCAGCTCACGAATTAGTTGGTCTAGGGTTTTCGTGTGGGCCTGCAGTCGTCTGAGGTTGAGCAGGCTGCCATCGAGACGATACCTGATGTACACTGCGTCGTCATCGTCAAGGTCCACTGTGGCCTGCTTCAACATCATGCTGAAGAAGATGGTGAAGAGGGTCGGTGCCAGCACGCAGCCTTGCTTCACGCCGTTGCGAATGGGGAATGGTTCTGAGAGGTCACTGTTTAGTCTGACCTGGCCTTGCTGGTCCTCGTGGAGCTGGACGATCATGTTGAGGAACTTTGGGGGACAGCCTAGTCGCTCCAGGATCTGCCACATACCTTGCCTGCTCACTGTGTCAAACGCTTTTGTTAGGTCGACAAACGTTACGTACAGCCCTTTGTTCTGTTCTCGGCACTTATCCTAAAGCTGTCTCAGCACAAAGACCATGTCGGTGGTACTCCTGTTGGTTATGAAGCCACACTGGCCTTCTGGGAGGTGGTCTTCAGCGATGGCAGGTACCAGCCGATTCAGGAGCAACCTTGCGAGAATTTTCCCGGCAATGGACAGCAGGGTAATTCCACGATAATTAGAGCTTGGATGCTTGGTATGCTAAGTAGCCAAACGTGTAGTTGCAAGGACCTAACATGTGTCTATATCAATGCAAACGTGAACTGCACTTTTAAACATGTTTATATAATTTGCATTTAAAACGTGAAGCATTTGCACTATCGACTGCAACAGGGTTCTTAACCCATTAAATTCCGAGACTGAAATAGTTTACATTTGTATATTGTCTCATGAAGGATACATTACATATTAGGAGATAGATTAACCATGTTATTTCAAAGGTGGTGCCAATATATAGCTTGAATGCAGGCTGATGACTGATGGATGACCACAGTTAAGCTTTGCTATATAGTATGTTAGCAAATGACAGCTGGGCACGGGTGGTACTTTTTACAAATGTACACACTGTACCACAATGACACACGCTGCTGCCCCTGAACTGATCCATTAGAATGTGAAACAGTGAGTAATGTAGAGCTACACAATTCTAAATGCAGCCCTTTACTGCAACACAAGAAGAACAGAAAAATAATTGTACCTTGCCAAAACTGTTGAAAAAGTGTAGCATTTGGCCACATGCGCAGCACCATGGATCTTTGTATTTTTCCACAGTTCAGTCGGAGTGTGAAGTTTTTAAACTGATCTAGATGTCAAAGTTTATTAGAGGTGTCAACAGACCCTACACAGAAAATGCTAAGGTTTGTCTTGCAAAGTTGCCAGTCATGGTATTTCAAGGTGAAGTACATTAGAGGCTGACCAACTTACTGGTTAGAGTCGGTCATACAGCAAGTTGCAGACCCACAAATAAACAACAACTTACAAATAGATATTTGTTATCATGCCTGTTCTTTGGCACCCTCGCAGTCGCAGGCACACAGGTCTGTTCGAGGCGGTCCAGCATTAAGATGTGGCAATGTGATGGAGAAGTCTCGTGATTATACCAGTAAAGCAGGTATGTAGCATTGACAGCCTGTACTGATTTGACACCAACCAGTTTGCATTAGTAATTCGTGTTTCTGTAGGCGGTCAGTATGCGTCCTAATACAAAGAAAACGTTCCTGGCATATTATAAACCCAAATACAAAGAATCAGTCCCTTTCTTAACCCATATCATACTGAAATCAAACAATCCAGACCAAAAAGGTGACTGCCAAGCGTGTGAAATACCCAACGGAGAAAGAAACACGCTTAGAAAAAACGGTACAACACAATTTATTAATATTTCGGGTACAACACAATTTATTAATATTAATATTTATATTAATATTAATAGTGTTGCCACATTCCTTCTGCATATGAAGATAAGTAGCGGCTAATGTCTCTGTTTGTTTGTCTATTTTGACAAAGGGTATTTACCCGAAATATTAATAAATTGTGTTGTACCGTTTTTTCTAAGCGTGTTTCTTTCTCCGTTGGGTATTTCTTTGCATATCATACTGAGACTGAAACTTTCTAAGGCTTCAACTTTGTACACTGCCTTATGCAAGCTGCACTACAGTACTTAAATATAAGGATATAGACCAATGGCTTTAGTTCAAGGGTGGTGCCTGCTATTCTGGCACTACCCTTTAACTATTTTAGTCAAACTTATTTCCCACACTGGTGTATTCCAAATGATAAGGGTTAAATAAAGTATGTGCCTATTCCTTCACCTGAGCACTCCCCCCCCCCCCCCCCCCCCCCCCCCGCCTCCAACCGCAGTAAACAAAACAAACAAAAAAAGAAAATAAAGTATTAGTCCATTACAGATTTTTGATCTTTCACGCCTGTTCATTGGCACACTTGCCGGTGCACAAGTCTATTTGAGGCGTACAATACAATAAACAGATGTAAGCAGCAGCCTGAACTGTTGACACAAACCATCATGCATGAGTGATTCTCATTTATTCCTTTTTAGCCAGACAGCATACATTCAAATATGTACAAAGAGACATTTCCTATCATAAATAAAGTCTGCGCCTTAAACAACTATATAAATGGAGACGAGATTCTGATTCGACCTGCACTGCGTCAACTTATATATCTATACTTTGGTACCTGCGGTATTCACAAATACGTTTAGGCACAGCAAATCACTGAAACACTAATGTTCCCATCTGTTCCTGTACATATATAACATAAATGCCCACTAAGAGTAAGAATCAAAAAGTTTCTCAGCTTCACAGCTAAACAAATGGGGAAATAGACAAAAGACAGAACGGAGTGGGTACCAGAATCGTAACTCAACACATATGAAGAAGAAAAAAAAAAAGGGGGGGGGGGTGGGGGGTGGGAGGGAGGTTGTTACACAAACGCACTAGTTTTGGCTGCAGTGAAAAAGTGGCTAAATATATCAATGGTAGCTCTTTGATACATGCATGTATAGCATTAGCAGCAGCCAACAAACACAAGCAGAAATTTTGTCAACTGGCGACTTTCATACGACAACTGCATCTGCATACATATTTCTGTAGTTTATGATGCCTCACTTAGCACCATCATGGTGGCATTTTTTACCTCGGTCTTCTTTTTGTAGACTGTGTAGCACCATCTTGGTGGCTTTGATCTGTACATCCTTAGTTTAATGACCATTTGGTGGCTTGGACGATCACAGGTCATCCATTTGTTGACCATGGGTCTTCCTTCTGTTGGCTTTGTAGCACCATTATGGTGGCTTTGATCTTAGGTCATCCTTTTGCTGACCGTTTAGTACCATCGTGGTGGCCTTGAACTTTCGGTCTTTCATTTGTTGACCGTGTAGCACCATCGTGTTGTCGCATCAACATCATCAAAATATGCGTTTGACTTGTGATTGTCAATGGTTTTGTTACTCTAAATATGACATAATTCTCTCTCTCTCTCTCTCTCTCTCTCTCTCTCTCTCTCTCTCTCTCTCTCTCTCTCTCTCTCTCTCTCTGTATATATATATATATATATATATATATATATATATATATATATATATATATATATATATATATATATATATATAACACAAAAATTCGTAATTCCTAATATATCAATAGCAGAAATCGGTAAGTATATTTCTGACATGCCGAATAAGAAAAGTAGAGGGATTGATGATATTGATAACCAATCACTAAAATTGTCGTTGCCTTACACAATACAATCCCTTACATACATTTTTAATCTGTGTATAAATAAAAGTTATTTTCCTACAGTCCTGAAGCAAGCAAAGGTAGTTCCGATCCCCAAAACTAAAAACCTTGAAGATATTCATAATTACCGACCGATCTCTTTGCTCTCAGACTTGTCAAAGCCATTAGAGCGGCACATTCACAAGCATCTTCTTAATTTCCTTGAGAAGGGTAATTTACTAAACATTCATCAGTCCGGTTTTCGCCCGACCCATTCATGCCAGTGAGCACTCACACATATTGTAGATTGCTGGCTAGAGTCAATTAATAAAAATTTAATGTCGGGAGCAGTTTTCCTAGATCTTAAAAAAGCTTTTGATCTTGTGGACCATGAGATTCTCTTACATAAGCTTACAATATACCACATGGACGAAACTACAATAACTTTTCTCAGATCCTATTTGGAAGACCGAAAGCAAAAAGTATACATCCATGGTCAGTACTCTAGGCAAGGCCATGTTAAATTTGGAGTTCCTGAAGGATCAATTCTAGGACCCCTCCTATTTTTACTTTTCATAAATGACCTTCCTTTACATATTTCCGACCCTAACGTTAATTGTAATCTCTTTGCGGACGACACAAGCCTTCACGTTCCTGGTAAGAACAGTCATGATATTAGTCGTCGTTTACAATCCAGTCTTCACGAAGTTTCTGATTGGTGCTGTAAAAACCACATGGTACTACATCCTGATATGACGAAGAGCATGTTAATCACCTCACGACAAAAACATCAACTTCACCCCCCTTCACTAACGCTCAGTCTTAGTTGCCAACCTATTGAACAAGTTCATGAACGCAACTTCCTTGGAATATGTATAGATGAGCAGCTAAGTTGGGAGAAACATGTGACTAATATGTAAGAAAATATCAAAAAATATTTTTCTTTTATCACAATTGAGAAGTGTGAGTGACATAAATACACGAAAAATGTTTTTTCATGCACACATTAAATCTCATGTTGATTACATCTCCACTGTTAGGGATGGTAGCGGTGATGTGCATATCAAAAAACTAAATTCACTATACAAAAGAGCCATTAAACATGTAGATATAAGACCCATTCCTACCGCTGTAAAACTGCAAAATCTCAAACTTCTTGGCCTTCGTCAACAACTCGTTTACAACAAGTGCATACTTATGTTTAAAATTCTCCACAAGAAAGCTCCACAGTATCTAACAGCTAAATTTACTCCACGACAGTGTGAAAGGTCCTCGAGGAACAGTACTCTTCGATTACCACTACCTCGCAATGACTTATTCAAATCAAGCCTAGCCTTTTCGGGACCACTTTTATGGAATTCACTTCCTCAACATTTAAAAACACTAACCCACCTTTCCTCCTTTAAAACAAAACTACACATATACCTGATGGAAACTGCTTAGATATATTATTTTTATCCTGTCATTCTGATGAAAGGTTATGTAAATGTATATGTTAGTGCGTGCATTTACACGGCTGTAAAGGTGTGTGTATGTATGTTTGATTTTTGGTACTTTGTGCTTGTTTTTGCTGTGCTATGATTTTTCTCCTATGTAATTTGTGCTGAGGAGTGTTACTTCCTTTTTTGTATTTGTTTATTGCTACCTTAGTAGTATCATTTTCTGTACTGCGTGTGTCTGTACTTATTTAGTTATGTTTTTTGTTTGCGTTAAATATTGTTTGTTTGTCTTCATTATATTTCATGTTGTGTAACGTTAGAAACGGCAAGTTTGAAAAATGACGTATTTGTATCTGTCAAAACTTCTACCGTTATGTAATAAAGTTTCATCATCATCATCATCTCTCATTTTTTTTTTCTTCTTCATTCTTGGCTTGTGCTGTGTCATGTATTTTTCTCCCCCTTTTTAGTAGTAAAAAACAATTAGTGCGATAGTAACTCTGTAATCAGTAGATTAGCAACGGCAAGTTCGATAAATGGTTGCTACTACCAAATCTTTTACCTTTGTCAAATAAAGGATCATTGTCATTGTCATTGTCATTGTCATTCTCTCTCTCTCCTCTCCTTTCCTCTCTCTCTCTCTCTCTCTCTCTCTCTCTCTCTCGCTCGCTCTCTCTCTCTCTCTCTCTCTCTCTCTCTCTCTCTCTCACACACACTCTCTCTCTCTCTCTCTCTCTCTCTCTCACACACACACACACACACACACACACACACACACACACACACACACACACACACACACAAACAAGCGCACATCTCCAAGAGGAAAAGATCCCCATGCGCACTCCAGGCGTATGTGGACCTATGCCTCTTGGAGATGTTTGGAGCGCGCGCACAAGCACGCACTAACACGCACACACACTTATCGACGCGTTTTCAGAAGAGCATGCAGGTGACCCGTATACTTAGTATATCATGTAGCTAGGTAAAGTCAACCTGCTTTCACACAAATTATAGAAAGACTGAAATTGTACCGTGAAGTTCTAGTTTTGTCAATATTTTCTCAAGCCTAAGAACGCGAAAGTGAAACTCATATCACCACCTAAAATTTAAAAAAAATTGCGTAAAAACTAAAACTTACGTCCTGGCAAATTACGTTTGACAAATCAATGATGCGTCTGTCCTGCGCCCCTTATAGAACACGCTGATGCATTGGCAAATCTGCGAAACTAGTTCAATAGGAGATAATTCAACATCAGAATCAGGTCAAAGACAAAAGGTAGAGACCATTGACAGCGAGGGCAACTCTCATATAAAAGGGACTTTGTGAGTTATGGTTCATCCCATCTTGTTTTTCAAATACGGTAGACAAAAAGACAAATAAAATGAATTAAAAAATGCTTTTATTGTTTTCAGAAGGACATGTTAACATTGGAGAAATACTTTACAAGATCATAAGCAAAGAAAAACTTAAGGCACTGAGAACAGTACTGACAGAAGAGCATCTTACCATGTATAATCCTCTTTATTATTATTATTATTATTATAAAATGTGGTGCTTCATTATTTCAGTGTTTCTCTCTTCAGACAGGAAGGTTTTACACATTTCTAACCTAGCCCCTGCTAGATGTTACAAACTGTTCCTCGTGTATTCTCTGTGACTATCCATGAACAAAGTAGGATGGATTTATAACACGTAAAGTTATTTATTGTTGGCGCATTCTTGTTTTGTTCTTGTTATTAATCTGCTTGTACCTTATTTAACATGTAGAAAAGGTCGTAGAATGTCACCGCTTTCTCAACAATGGCTTCGACTGCATACCTAAAGCTGGCTACAAACTCAATGGCACCATATCGGACCAGATGATTATCAACATCCCCACAGCACGACCAGAACACCAGGGCGCATATCATTGCGAATTAGTAATACAACAAACTGAATACCAGATGGAGAGCTGCGACTTGAAATATAAAGGTAAGACACATAGAAATAAACACTCGTGTATACATACGTCTTTAAGAATGAGGTTTTGACACAAGTGTGTGATGTCATCTTGAAAGAAATTCATCTTAGCTGTGGAATGAGCTCCCTTAGTCGGTAGTTCCTGACCATCCACGGACACTCAATTTACCACGGTGTTTAGGCCACATAAACTCTATGAGATTACACAGACCCTGCGAAATGTTTAATTTTAAACACAATAATTAATTAACGAATGAATGAATGATTAATTATAAAATCGTCCATTCATTCATTTATTCATTGGGACGGCGATAAAACTCGTCAGTCAATAAGTAAAATATTAACCCCAACACTACAGGTCACTATAAGTGAAATCTACAAATCACTACTAAATAAACACCACAAACAAAATAGGTGAGTAAAGTCTGGCTGAGGGGCACAAATACACTCGGGTATATCTTGAAGCTGGGTGGTTTTTGCCATGTCCTGGCTAGTGAAGGGGTTAGTCAATCATACCGAATATAATATTTTATGTGCGTGTTCTAGATGCAGTGCCTCATTACAGCTGTTATCTAAATACATATCTTGAATCTTGAACAAAGGGATTAGGCCGTCACGTCTGAAATAATCTGTACATGTGTTCTACGTACAGAGCATAATGATGCAACAACTTCCACAAAGCCCTCCGAGCAGGACAGTGACGACCAGCTGAAAAGAGGTGTGTGTGTGTGTGTGTGTGTGTGTGTGTGTGTGTGTGTGTGTGTGTGTGTGTGTGTGTGTGTGTGTGTGTGTGTGTATGTGTGTGTGTGTGTTTGCGTTCGAGCGCATTTTAGAGAGATAAAGAGAGTGAAGGGGTGGAGGGTATGGTGGAAAATTAGACAGCCTCCCCGCTTTCAAGAAAAAGAAAATAATAGATCAAAATAAACAGAGAAAACGGTATTCGTCATAATATCAACTGTGAACATTAGCGTATCATGGTTTTTGATGACACATTATTGATAATCAATTTTATATTTACGCTGATTGCCACGCGTGTATTCTGTTATACTCATGCACTGGTGTACTCACTGGCAGATACCGGTACCAGTAATACCAGTCCGTGGCTAATCGCTGTCTCTGTCCTCTTCCTGGTCCAGCTGGTGACTGTGGTACTGATGTCAGTACATATCCTGTTTATTCGCCACAGATGCCGTCGTCGAAGTAAACGGTAACCATGCTGTCTTAGTCCCCATCTTGATCGCTGTATGCCGAAGAAGGCGAGTAAATCTACACGTGTTATGTCCCCTCTGACGGCGGCTCTCAGGATGACCAATAGGCTCCGCGCCGCTCTGAAATGACAAAACTCGTCCAGATTTCCTCATTCTGTAAAAGAGATTTAATATTACAAGTTCACAATCTGCACGGAAAACGGGAATAAAGCTCAAATATGGAAACCAAAAGCTGATAAACACTAACACAGATGTAAAATCAGTTATAGCAGATTACGTAGACTTGTTCTCCTGAGTTGTTTTTGATGCCGGTGTGATAAAGATTTACTGCCTTAAAAACGTCACCAGCTACACCGAAATCAACGATACCCACCCACCCAACCTCTAAGCTACCCCAACCCCAACCCCATTCCGCCGACACACCCAAACATTTTTTTACATAACCCCTTTACTGACGAGAATAAGTGAGTGCTGACTAACTGCAAGAGGCATAGATCTTCATGAGCACCGCGACTGCGGGGGCTCATAAGGATCTATTCCTCTTCCTAATAGAAATGTGTATCCACGTTTCTTGTACGGTTTTGGCTTTTGGTCTTTAAATGAACAAAGATTTCAAAAACATAGTGCACGTCCGTTGTCCGGGAATGGGTTAAATGCACGTTGGACGAATTAACCCCTTCACTGCCTAAAAAAGTGAACTTTATCCACCTGCAAGAAACATAGATCCTCATGAGCCCTCGCGACTGCGGGGGCTCATGAGGATCGATGCCTCTTGCTTAGATAAATTTTGTATCCACGTTTCTTCGAAGGTGTTGGGTTTTGGTCGTTGATTGAACCAAGATTTCAGACACAAAAATGTTCGTACAGTGGCCTGGAAGGGTTAATAGTGTGTCTAACGTGCATGTGTATATGTATGATGTTGCACATAAAAAGAAATGTTAGTGTGTTTCAAACTGTTTTCTGTTCAGGAGGCAACAAGACACAGATGCAGCTAAGCCTGGGAATGAGATAGAAATTTTTCTTCCGGCTTCTAACACTGATGACGGCAATGGTCCACGTAAGATGAACTTCAGTCAATTCCCCTATAACCTAACTGAAGACAAACAATTGCGTTTTGATGTATCGATTAAAGATGGGAAGTTACGTTTGGTCGCATACCTTGGTTCGAATACAGATCTGTCGCAGTGAGACTCGGAATATAGTCGTGCACAGACACACTCCCACAGTTACGAAGCCGCCTGAATCAATGTAGGCCCGAGGACGTTTCCTTACTGGGGACAGACGAAGCATTTCCGACAATGATAATCTGAAGGACAGCGCAGGGCGTAAAGAAACATCGGCCCGATCAGACGACCCGAGCATACCTGTAAACTTGTTGTGAATCGCGCGGCCAAACGAAGTGCACTCGTGCAAGAGATTACAGAACAGTGACGTAGCAGATCCAGATCGCCTTGACCAAGTCATATTGTCTCCATGCAGCGGCACACGGTAATTTAGCACTTTCCCAAAAAGCAAAGGTCCTTGGGCCCACTGCGGCCGTCGTGGGCCCGAAGACGTTTCTCTACTGGAGTTGCAGGCTGTGATGAACTACAGAGCCACCAGCCCTGACCTGCGCTTAGGAGAGGTCACATGTACCTGTCTATGTGCCAGTATGTTTCACGCAGCAGAGACAGAGAAAAGAAAACAGTACAGTGAAACCCGCCATCATTTGCTGGCAGCTCCTGCAGCTGACCTGGTACCAAATGTATTGGATTCTTTCCTTTCATCTGGACCCTACTAGGCGGGCGGAGGGATGAGGGATTCTACAGTCTGGGCGACTCAGGAAACTTGTTGTGACAGAAGCGACATCGTAATCAAACCAGCCGATAAAGGTGGCGCCGTCGTTGTATGGGACAGAGGTCTGTACATCAAAGAGGCTTACAGACAGTTAGAGAACCCAGAACACTACCAACACCTTGACGAATGCTCCCTCCAAGCTGATCAAAAGCGCATCTCTAAGACAGTCAAAGAGATGATTCTTAAAGGAGAGCTTCCTTCCACAGCTAATCTCCTCATAAAAAAGCGGCCTAAGCAACCTAACATTTACCTTCTCCCAAAAATTCACAAACTCAACAATCCCGGCCGCCCCATAGTGTCAGCTTGCAGCTGTCCCACTGAACACATCTCCGAATACCTGGACATCATCTTCCAACCCTTTGTCCAGTCTCTACCTACCTACATTAAAGACACCAACCATGCTCTAGAGATCATAGACCAAGTCAACCAGAAACAACTTTTCAAACCTGAACTGTTGTTTTCCCTTGATGTCACTACACTATATACTGTTATACCGCACAATGACGGCCTCAATGCACTTGCATACTTCCTCAACCAAAGAAGTCATAAACAACCTCCCACTCATACACTTCTACGTCTGGCTGAATTGGTTCTCTCTCTTAACAGTTTCACCTTTGATGGCGTCACCTTTGCTCAGTGCAGTGGCGTAGCGATGGGCACAAAAATGGGACCCAGCTATGCTTGCCTTTTCATGGGTTTCCTTGAGCAACAGATTCTTCAGCAATACACTGGGCCTGTCCCTGAGATGTATAAACGCTACATCGATGACGGTTTAGGAGCTACTCACATGACCCAAGCTGCACTTTTAGACTTCATTCACTTCGTGCAGGACTTCCACCCATCCATCAAGTTCACTTACACTATATCAGCTACTTCAGTCGACTTTCTGGACATGAACATCAGGATTGACTGCGGAATGTTGAAAACTTCAATACATTACAAACCTACCGACTCACATTCCTACCTCGACTACCGATCTTCTCACAACCCCAAAACTAAAAACAGCATCCCTTATTCCCAGTTTCTTCGGCTAAAAAGAATATGTTCCGAAGAATCAGATTTTGATGTTCAATCCAAAGAAATGGCTGGATTTTTCATCGACAGACACTACCCACATACTGTTGTTCAAGTATCTCTCCAAACGGTTCAAAAACTTAGTCGCGCGAGTACACTGCAGACTAAACCTACCGCTGATAGTGACAGGCCTATCGTAACCATGATCTACCATCCCCACACCAATCCGGTGCGTAAAATCCTTCTTTCTAACTGGGGTCTTTTGTCATCCAGTCAAGAATCTGCTGCTATCTTTTCTGAACCTCCGTTGGTAGCTTTCAAGAGGGATATTAATTTGCGGGACATGCTTGTTCGCTCTACTCTCAAGCCTCGTCATACCACCAGAGCCTCCGGCTCCACTCCGTGCAATGTTCCTAATTGCAAGACGTGTCCTTTTATTTGCCCTTCCACCGTGGTCAATGGTCCACGTTACAAATTCAACATCGACAGATACTTCACGTGTCAAACCACCAACGTGATTTATGTCATCTCCTGTGTTAAATGCGGCCAACTCTATGTTGGAGAGACGGAAAGAACCATCAACGACCGTTTCAAAGAACATCTTCAGTCTGTCAAGTACCAATACAACAGACCGGTCGGACGACATTTCAATCAGGCCGACCACTCCGTCTCAGACATTCGAGTTAAAGGCCTCTAGCTTATGCAAGCCAGTAATGTCTGGGCCAGGAAAGACCGTGAAAAATTTCTGATTAATAAACTGGGCACTGTGGCGCCACTCGGGATGAATATTAAAGATTAACATTGTTTACCTTGCTTGTGTCTGCTACTTTACCTCACTGATTTACTACTCACTAATCAGTTAGGTGATGTTGGCGCTGGTTGATATGTACATTTCCCTTGGGGACTTTCTCAGCGCTGGCCGAACGTTTAGTTGGATCCCTTGCCCTTCCCTGTCGGGCACCGGGTCTCCGGCTCACGGTTTGATACGCGGTTTTGGGGCGGGGCGATCGTGTGCATCCCTTGGGGATGTATGTGGTCGTCTTGTTGCGTGCCTGTGTGTTTTTCTGTGGGCTGGTGGGTGCCTGTTGGGTGGGGTTGGTGGCTCTGGCTGGTTGTCTTCCGCCCCCCCCCCCTCCCTTTTTTTTTTTTTTTCCTTCCTCCTTACTCTTTCCCCCCCTTCCCCCCCCCCGCCCCCATCTCTCTCTCTCTCTCTCTCTCTCTCTCTATCTCTCTCTCTCTCTCTCTCTCTCTCTCTCTCTCTCTCTCTCTCTCCCCCCCCCCCCCCCTTATTTTTTGAGTTACCCTTGAAGACGGTTTCACAACTACCTACTCTCCACTTATACCAATATTCTCTTACTGAATTTGATTCTTTGCTTTTTTTTCATGACTTATTACTTGTTGTGTACCGTGCTAAATGCTGGGTTTTTTTTCCCGGGGTCCTCCCGTTTTTCCCCGAGGTAGTCCTCAACTTGAAGGTGATATAAAGTTTGCCTTCGGGTTGGTGTTTAGCAGGCTTTGTGTATTAGACACTCAGCCTACTTCGTGCCCAAGGGTACTCCCCATTCGTTCTCTCTCTCTTTCTCTCTCTCCGTCTCTCTCTCTCTCTCTCTCTCTCTCTCTCTCTCTCTCTCTCTCTCTCTCTCTCTCTCTCTCTCTCTCTCTCTCTCTCTCTCTCTCTCTCTTTCTCTGGCCTCATCTACTTTACCTTTTCTTTCGCTCGCTCCTGCACGTGCTTGCACACACTCTTGTCTCTCGTGTTCAGGGTCTTTCCGAGTCTCTCTCTTACGCGATTTTCCGTTGACGTCATTTTTACTTTTTCCGCACTTTTGTTCTTCCTTTTCTTTTATTTTACGTCACCTCCTTCAGTTGCCACATTCCTTCTGCCATTGAAGATAAGTAGCGGCTAATCTCTATGTTTGTTTGTTTGTCTATTTTGACAAAGGGTATTTACCCGAAATATTAATAAATTGTGTTGTACCCGTCTTTTCTAAGCGTGTTTCTTTCTCCGTTGGGTACTTCTTTGCATATTACACGCTTGGCAGTCACCTTTTTGGTCTGGATTGACTCAGGATCGCCATACCACAATCCCATGCCTGCGCCCTGGACATGTCACGTGTACCTATCTAATGTGCCAGTGTGTTTCACACAGGCGAGACGGAGTAAAGAAAACAGTACACAAACCCATCTTCATTTTCTGGCAGCGCCTGCAGCTGGTGACACATATATTAGATTCTTTCTATTCCTCTGGACCCTACCAGCAAGGGGTTTGAAGGGTGGGGGGGGGGGGGTGGGGCTCTACAGTGTTGGCAACTCAGTATCTCCATACCACCAGCCCGGGCCTGTGTACCAACCTAGAGTGGTGTCGCACACCTATCTATGAGCTAACATCTTTACACATGAGATACAGAGAAAAGAAAACAGTACAGTGTAACCCATCACCAAGAACATACACACACACACACACACACACACACACACACACACACACACACACACACACACATACACACACACACACACACACACACACACACACACACACACACACACACACACACACACACACACGCACACCATTGGCGCAGGCAGTGTCAGGTCCTGTTTCCTGTTGACAAAGTAGAGTTCGAATATTTTTAATGGCTGCATTCTCACGATCCACAGGTTTCGGGTTCCAAACACGTCTTGTTTATCCAAATGCAAGAGGAATAGATCGTTGTAGGCCCCTGCAAATGTCCCAGTGCGCAAAGGCCATTGGGGTGACGTCGGCCGCCGTTGACCCACTCACAGCTGCTCGGGCTGACGTCGGCCCGATGGCCTTTTGTGAATTGGGGTGGGAGTTTATGAAGATCTAAACCAGCTGCCGGTCTGATTCATGAGGATCTACACCTCTCACAATTAGATGTTGTTTCCTGCTCATTAGAAATTGTTTTTTCTTTCCAGTAAATGTTGGTGGTATTGGATTTGACATAAGTGAGGTTACGTTTACGCCGAACGACAACCAACAACGAACGAGAGCGAACTCACAGCCGGCAACCAGCATGAACCATAATTGCATAGACAACACTCCAAACATCGCCGAAAGGCATGTGTCTCCGGGCTCACGAGAACCTATGTCTCTCGAAGATGTTTGGAATGTTTTCTGTGCTTATGATAAAAGCTGGATGTCAACAGTGATTTTGCTCTTGTTTGCTGTCGGTAGTCGTTCGTTGCTAAGAAAACCTCATTAGAATCTAGTCATTTGTTCAGTGTTGTTGCTTTTAATGCGCTTGCCTTGTGTTTGTCGTTTTCTGCTTCACAATGCATATATGCACCTTACACGTACATCGAATTGTGATCTATGTATTCGTTCTAATTGCTTGTTGTATTAATCCATCTGCATTGCTTTATATTGTCTTCAGCTTCATTGTGATTTCCTCAATGCATACATGTGCATACATTGCACGTAAAAAAGGCGACATGCATTTCATGTACTATGCACTGTGACATTGTTGCCTTGATTTGATCTGTCACTTACAGCACCTTGGCACATATGCATAAAAAACCCAGCATGTACACCGGTGTGTCAGTTCTTTTGTCTTTTTTTGTGTTGAGAAATTAATTGTCTTCTATGAAAGCGATTGATATAGGTTGATAACATCAGAACACACACACGCACACACACGCACGCACACACACACACACATGCACACACACACACACACACACACACACACACACACACACACGCACGCGCACACATACACATACTCACATATACCTAACCCTTCATTTTTTATTGAATTAATTATACGAACATCAATATTTTTGACACAGCAGACACTGTAAAATGAAGGAATGACCATCATTTTGGAAGTTGTTTTATAAACAATTCCGGGTAAGATTTTGCCACACAGCATAATTACTATGTTAACCCTTTGACTGTCGGTCGGTTGCGGGTTTCGTCGCCATGAGTTCTACAGGAATAACTGCGTCACAAACCGATCCCTACAGCCAAATGACTAAAACATTGGTATGGGATTTTTAGTGCAAACTCTTTTTAAAAAAATCTATTTCCTATGCATCTGTGACAGCTAGACTGCTCACGTCCCTGTAAAATGTATCGACAAAGATTACTCAGTTTACAGTCAGATGGCCCGCTCACTCAATCAATGTAAAAGCATCAACATTAAGAATAAAATTCACTCTTAATTAAGGAAGTTGAAAGTAAATGTATGAAATACACCTATGATTAAATAAGTTGGGATGAACCATAACCCACAAAGTCCCTTCTATATGAGAGCTGTCCTCGCTGTCAATGGTCTCTACCTTTTGTCTTTGATCTGATTCCTATGTTGAATTATCTCCTATTGATAAAGACTCTCATATCTGCCAATGAGTCAGTGAGTTCTATAAAGGGCGCGGGACATACACGTCATTGATTTGTCAAACGTCATTTGTCATGACGTAAGTTTTGTATTTTACGTAATTTTATAGGTAATATGCGTTTCACCTTCGCTTTATAGGCTTGATAAAATGTTGACGACAATTTCAGTTTTGCTATAATTTGTGTGAAAGCAGGTTGACTTTACCTAGCCACATAATAATTATACTAAGTACACGGATCACCTGCATGCTTAATTTTTAATATTTTTAATAAGATCTGAACATTCATAGCCTATGTATATATTTTTTATTTGCCCTTTTTCAGAGAGTCTGTAGACGCTTCTTTTAAAGACGTGCGACATTTTAGCCTGCCATTTTTAAGCTATATTTACATCTTGTCTTGAGACCTTGCTTTTAATCTGGCTGACCAGATTTTTACTCATCCCGCCGTGAGATGGCCTTAGTCGCCTGCTCGGCGTTAAACCCAAATAACTAACTAACTAACACCTGCATGCTCTTATGAAAGCGCGTCGATGTTTGTGTGCGTGTTAGTACGTGCTTAGCGCTAGAGAGAGAGAGAGAGAGAGAGAGAGAGAGAGAGAGAGAGAGAGAGAGAGAGAGAGAGAGAGAGAGAGAGAGAGAGAGAGAGAGAGAGAGAGAGAGAGAGAGAGAGAGAGAGAGAGAGAGAGAGAGAGAGAGAGAAATTGTCATATTTAGAGTATTATGTCAGAGTCTGCGTGGGGTCTAACGTCACCGCCACTGTCTGACTTTCTCTTGAAGTAAAGGTTGCTTAGTGTTGTAATTCTTTTCTGACAATAATTATTTTTTACTAAAGAAGTTGAAAGAACACAAAGCTGGCCAAATAACTCATCCAATGTCTTTCTCCAAGCTAGCTATATGCAAAAGTTAAAGTAAATATGACAAAATTTACGAACTCTAATCTGTGTCAACCGACTTTAGTGAGACATTCAATTACAATATGCTCGAGGCTCTCTTATAGACTAGCAGATGGCCTTCATAGACGATCAGCCGTTTACGAGATATTGTTTTTTTTTTCTTCAGAATACCAAAGGTTTATAATGAAGAATGGGATGAATACATTACCCCCATGTCAGTATTGTGCCGCCAGAGGATGGAGACATTTTTCTGTAGCTAAGTTTGTACCGACGTTACCGACAGACGATTTTCCGCCATTTGCAGTTGTATTTTGGAGAACCAGCGGTTTACGCTATCCGCATTAGATACGTTGCTCCAATAAATTAGACCGCCTGGAGTCACAGTTTAATATAATAATATTGTGAACACTTTGTTGGAGATAACTCACAATAAATGATTGAAAATAATTTGTACTTTGCGGAAAACAATATGTGCTAATGCATTCAAATAATTAGCGCTCTTATCTGTTTACACTCGGCATTTTTTTTGCATGTGGCCCCGATGGCACAGTGAACGGTAATGTGCGGGGAGCTGTAACGGCACGCATATCCTCTCAAAACAATGTGATTAATTTGTTTTATGTAATGTTGCAAGGGAAATATGATCAGTACTATTCAAAATAGTGATTATGTCGCTGATATTTGATTTACACAGGATATTCCGACTCAAAATGTTGTGGACCATCATACCGACCATACACGTATCAGTCCCAATGCAACATCCCCATACGAAACGTATAGGGATGCACATTAATCATCAACAGCTGGCAATTAAAATAAAGGTAGCTGCACATCCATACTTCTGCCAGGCTAATTTGTGCCTTTCACTGTCACTGCTAAATTGCATTGTCAAATGTGTTTACCTAAAAAGCTTGCTTATTTTTTTTTTCAAAACAGAGAGAAGTACACCCCTTGCACAAAATTATTAAATTCATGGCAAAGGGCTTATTACATATTGAGTCTTGTAGGTACAGCCTTGATGTGCAGTTGCGCGGGTGGGGGAAGATGGGGGTGGGGGGGGGGGAGAGGAAAGGCGGGGGAGATAATATACACATACTTTTTCTTTCACTGTTTCCTTCAGCCGCTCATAACACCATTGGGCTCAATGAATTCCTATGTTTTATTTGATAGAGCTACTGGGAAGACAAGTGACAGTCCAGACTCACAAAAATCAACAATATCAAAATCTTCAAATTTTCTTCTCCAAGAATATTTTGATCACCAAATAAAAATACAATTCATTTGTTTATGTTTGTCAACACATATTTTCGCATTTGTTTTCCAAAGATATTGGGATTAAGAGATATTTTGGCACCCGCTTTCGTTTCTTCGGGGCCCTCCACCTCCCTGGTGGCACAGACCCACGTTTACATCAGCTAATGCGCTAAACACTCAATAAACTGCCTACTGATCAAAAGTGTGTGTGATTGTAATAGTCCGGTACCAGCTTGCCGCAAAATGCTTCGTTTTGTTTTTTTTGGTATCCAAAATAGTTTTTAGTGCATCGGAAAGATAATAATTCCCTCCATCACATCTGAATTATGTAGAAAAATAAATTATCGGAAAACAGAGTTATTGAGCATTTATTACGTAGATCTAGACCTAGCCGTGCTGTGCTGGAATCAGCACTAGAAAAGGCTTCATTACACGAAAACAAAAACATAATACAGCGCGGGTGATAGGGCCAGACTGTTAGATCTCAACCCTATTGTCATTCATGTCTTCCATGTCTTCTATTTCTTCTTCCTCTTCTTCTTTCTCTTCTTCTTCCTCTTCTTCTTCCTCTTCTTCTTCCTCTTCTGTGTACTTCATGGTGTTTAAACAGCTTTCACCTCGGCATTCTCCACATCCAACAGTGCAGACCAATCCATGTCGTCGGCATGAACACCTGGTTGACGCACAGTCAGTTCTGCAATTGCAACGCACAAGGTTTAGAAGATGGTCTGGTGCAGCCTCAGCGTTGGTGTACACTGGAACCATAAGGCCATCTCTGATGTTCCAGCCCCATTCCAGTGGGTCTCGATTAGTTGACAGACCAAGCCACTCTTGAACCTGAAAGTATACCCGCATGGAGTGGAACTGGGCAGCTGCTTGTGTTGGTGGAAGGTATTTCGGCTCGATGGAGCAGGAAGCAGTGGACAACTTTTGCATGTACTTCATGTGACGAAGGCTGTTCAAGCCACATTCCTGCTTGGCCTTTGTGTAC
Source organism: Semisulcospira habei (assembly GCA_036245525.1). NCBI lineage: Eukaryota > Metazoa > Mollusca > Gastropoda > Semisulcospiridae > Semisulcospira > Semisulcospira habei. The sequence continues at coordinate 414,769 of BTPG01000003.1, forward strand.
AAGTACACCAGCGCCTTCTCGCCTGCATCTGCAACGTCATCATGAGTGCTTCGGGAGTCAAGAAAGACTTCTCCTAGTTGCCTGAATCTTGATGACTGGAAGAGGGTGTGCACCAAAGTTCCTTTTCCTATGGAAAAAACGCTGCTTGTGGTGTCACACCCACCAAACGCATGCCCAAAAAGCAGCAGTTTGCAGATGTTCGGGCTGCCTGTTTCTTTAACTATCTGGTCTTGAGCAGCCTTAATGTCCCATGTGTGATCTCCATTGAACATGTAGATCTTGCTGTGGAATGGTCTTGTGTGCGCGAGCAGCATCACCAGCAAATCGGAGTCTTGGCCAATCAGAACTGTTGGACACTGAAGTGCACACTCCAACGTTGTTTTGATGATGCTGCAGTCCGCGTCTGCAGTTGCCTCGACCACGCTAATCTCTTTGTCTTGGAGAGCTCCTGCAAGCGCTTGAATAAATCTCCCTTTGTTGCTTTCATTGGACAAGAAGCTCTCTCTAGATTCCCTGACGAGCATGTCTGGCTCAAACACAATGTCACATGAAGTCTGTCGTCCGGATCGTCTCCTCAGGTGGGTTACATCTTTGGTAGAATGACCTTGGCCATACCCATCAAAAACGACGACTGCTCGGCCATAGTGCCTCTGAACGAACTCTACATAACTGCTGATCACCTGGGCATATGTCGAGCTTCCGGTCCATGGAAGTCGATGCAGGAGGGCTCCTCCATCAAGAACATGCTGAAGGTCTTTCTCTGGCAGTACATGGACTGATTCTTGCTTGGTTGCTTTGAAGAGAAACTTTGCTAGTTCCCCCTTTCGAGCTTCTCGAGGTAGACCACTTGTGTCAAACAATGCTGTCGGTGTATTTGTAAGTTCGTATTCAAAGCACTGTGGTAGCTGCTCGGGATTTACCTGTGCCACCTTCACAAGTCGTTGGAAGAGAAGGTTTGGGTCTACTGTGATTTGTTCCCCTTTACTTCTCACAGCTGACTTTGTAGCCATTGTGATGACCTGATCTGCCTTTTTCAGCTTGATGTCTGCAAGGGATGAGCCCAACATCTTGTCAACCATGATTTGGCCCAGTTCTTTGGCATTGTCAGCATTCACAGCTTCATCAGCCTCCTTCCCACTGGCAATGCATCGAAGTTTTGTATCATTGGTAAAGGGGTTTCTCTTCATAAAATAGTCAACAAGTTTCTTTGTGTCACTGTGGTCCCTCTCTAGCCGTGCTGTGCTGCAATCTTTATGACTTTCATCTTGAGTTGAATCAACCCCAGTGACGACCTGCATGACCGAGTTAATATGTGCACTTGCAGGCATGCTCAACAGCCATGTCAGACGTTCTGTTTCCCCCAAGCCAGATCCTCTTGTCAACCCTCCACTTGTCTTCAGACTCTTCATCAGCACTTGCTCTATGAGTAGGTCTGTTGGCAGGCCTGCCCAATACCGATCGGAGCGTCGGATGCTGTGGTGTCCAGCCATAAACATTGCTTACACATGCTTGTTTGTCTCCTTGAGCTCCAGCATCTGCTGCAAGTAAATTCGAGCGCACTTGAGGTAGTTATTATGTCCTGTTGCTGCAAAATATGGCAGCATTTCCTTAACACCCTGGAGGTGCAGAGGAAAGTTGCCTGTTTGTTCCGCTTTGAGAGACATTTTCAAAATGTCGACCATGTGCAGGTACTGCAGCCACAGCTTGCTTGTTCTGGATTTCAGCAGTTCGGCCTTGTGCTTCTGAAGCTGATCAGTAATTCTTTTGATTGCTTCTTTAGCCTCATTCTCTGTTGACACATCACCTTTGAGACTTGCATCAATGAAACTGGCTGCAGTATCGAGATCTTCGTTTCCTGTCGTCGGTTGTGCTTCGATTGAGAGACCCGTGTCTTCATCATGGTCATCGAATGACATGGGCATGTTCATGAAGCATGATGTCTGGGTAGTCTGCTTTGTTGCTTTTTACAGCTTTGATGTCGTTCTTGATTAGGCAAGCAGCAGTTTTGATAATGCGTAGCTTCTGCTCCTCCGGATCTGATGAAGTTGGCTGCTTATAAAACTGCCTCACAATGCCTCTAACTGTCTGTTGGAAGACAAGGACATGTTCTCCGTCCTTTTCACTAAAGACGACTTTGTCGCCATAATGTTCCTGCAGTCTCTTCTTCATGTGTCTCTTTGAGTACGGATTTTTTGATGAAGGCAGCTTAGCTTTCATCATCTCAACGAGTGTGTTCATTGTCACTTCCTCTGTTTCCTTATCGAGGAACTGTGTGACATATTCAAACGCCTTTCTCTTGTCCTCATGTATTCTGGTACCCGCAAAATGAAGTTTCTTTGTCGCTGGCATTTGGTTTGGTTTCTTTGCCTGAAACGCATGTGGAATTTGCTTGTGGTTTCGAAAGTTTGTGTAGCACACTCGGTGATACACAACATCTTGAGCGACAAGATCTTGTAGATATTCAACCTTGGCCTTCACCTCTCTTGCCCACCTGACACTGGTTCCTCTCTTGCTGCAAAAATCCAACAACCTTGGCTTGAATTCCAATGTTCTTATTGGTGTCAGTTGATAGTGATCATCCTTTGATCTCTTTCTCTTTGGTTCGCTTCCATTGTCACAAAACAAGCAATTTGCTCCCAAACCACTGGTGCCAGAAGCTATGTTAAGTCCAGACAACCTGCGTTTTCGAGGTGATGGTGACTTCTTCAGCTTTCTCATAGCTTTTTTCACATAGTGTTTGTTTGTGAATGTTTGTCTGCAAGCAGCGTGCACGAGATCTCCAGGAATCGTGTGGATGTCTTCTTTCCTCTGCTTACTGGCTTTGTTTATGGAATCGCATCCTTTTTGTGTAAGCGTCACATTTTCCTTTTTTAAAAAACCTTTCCTGCAGATGACACACACTTCGTCTTCGTCTGCCTCGTAAGCAGCAACTTCATTTGGTTCCTGCAACAATTCATATCAAATGGTAATCAAACTGAATCATTCTGAATTATAACACTCAAAACTCGTACAAAGACGACAACATGGGTGGTATTAGTACACCAGTTTGATATTATACCCTTAAAACTGTTAAAAACCGCAAATTAATAACTTCAACGCTTTTGTCAGCATCAGCTTGCCATACAATTTTAAGTTTTGCCAGCGCTGTAGAACTGTGCGCAGGGCAGTGCCACAAAGGCATGTAGTATCATGTGTAAGAGTGCTCTTGCGTCGTTAGCAAGGAATCTGCTGGACACTTTCGAATATTTATTATATTGAAATAATCAACCCACTGAAGAAATGTTGCAAAGTGTCACCTTTCCTGCTCTCTCTCTAATCAAAATACAGAAACACGCCATTGAGAGAAAAAGATGCATGTATAACATTGTCTTGACCTGTAGCCGACAGCGTCTGCTTCTGACCTACTTAGCCATCACTGAAAACCGGCAAGTTTAAAACTCATATACGCTTTTAAATACCTATATTTTTATAATGCAAACTCAGGGGAGCAAAGAAAATGTTTGCTTACCTCAAAAGACTCTGTGGGTTGTAATGATGGAGAATATTCCATCAGATCATCTTCAGAATCGGTCTCCATGACTGTGAGGTCACTCTGACACAGTGTTGAATGGGCGGAGTTACAGCAAGAAAATTCCCGCGTATGACTAGCTAAATGTGCCACTACTGACATGCCGTTTTTGCAATTTTTAATTCGTTGTATCTCCTAATTGCGATAATTTTTTTTTTACATAACGGTAAGATTGTTCAACTACCTAAACTCTTTAGATTTGCCTTGTTTTCATTTTGGATACCCTAAAAAACACCTCAAAACAAGTTGGTCTTCGGCTATAAAGGACTCGTGCTTTCAAGACCCGAAAAAATAACTATATGACGATGATAAGATGTGCTTCAAAGTTCAGACCCAAAATAATCTCTGTCTCACATCAAGAGCAAAGTAAACCTGCATCAACCGTGCGCGTCTGATTGACTTTGTTCAAAGGCATCTCGCTGACGGCCCTTTTGAACTAGCGACGCGAGCATGCTTACGACATTATAAATATTAATTTTAAAATTATTTTATCGTTAATATGTATATATGTTTATTTGCTGATGATTTTAATTTGATCATCGGAATAAACTTGTAACTTGTATGATTGAAATTTTAAATGATATGCACAAAAATGTTTTGCGTTTTATCCGGGCCGCGTACGCGGACTGGTTCCCCCTCAGCGAACAAACAGCGCTCGAAAAACACTTCTACAAGAATGTCTCCATCCTAAGGACAAATATTGTTGTTATGCATAAACTATATGGCATTAGTACTTTCGTTTCGTACCTGCAAATCAATCTTACTCTTTTGAAGAACTACTTAACTCTGCAGAAATTGCGTATTCAGCTGGACTACTGGCCACCTACTTAAGAAAGTATTTTGCCAAGGTTCAAGCTTGTGTGTACAGAAATATCGGTGATTCTTTTGTTTACATACATACGCACACACATACATACGCACATACATACATACATACATACATACATACATACATACATACATACATACATACATACATACATACATACATACAAACGGCGCTACGAGCAAAATGGACATTCAGCAGCGAGGTTGGTGTAACTAGACAAACGTCATTTTTATCTTGTTACTTCAATTGTTAGAGGTTTAGCCTGCCCGCCTTTGACATCATGGACATGCTCTTAAATTCGCCCCACCGTGACCCATCCTAAAAATGTCCTTTCTATAACTATAAGGGACTTAAAAGGCATATCTCACTGCAGATATTTTTTTTTGTAACGAGCTTTGTGACAATGTGACGTATAGCAAACATGTACATATTACAGGGGCTGTTTAACGCAGAATCCTGTTATGCACGTGCGGAATGTGTCGTAAAAACAAGATTCGTAAATATTAACCTCTTTACTGCCGGTAAACAGCGAACATTGCCCAAATATAGGAGGCATAGAAACTTGAGAGCCCCTCGCAGTCTCTCTCTGTCCCTCTCTCTCACTATGTATGTATGTGTATGTGTGTGTGTGCGTGTGTGTGTGTGTGTGTGTGTGTGTGTGTGTGTGTGTGTGTGTGTGTGAGTGTGTGTGTGTGTGTGTGTGTGTGTGTGTGTGTGTGTGTGGACGCGTGAGTGCGTTTGTGCGCGGCGTATGCGCGCGTTTGTGTTTAGTGGACTATATATTTTGTATCACTGTGCTTTGATGTCCCTTTTTATGTATATTTTGTACTTAGTTAGTCGTTGTTGTAGCAACGGCAGGTACGAAAAATGACATAGTCACTGACTGTGTTAATATCTTCAACGTTGTAAAATAAAGATTCATTGATTCATTGATTCAATGATTCATTGATTCACTGAGCGTGTGTGTGTGTGTGTGTGTGTGTGTGTGTGTGTGTGTGTGTGTGTGTGTGTGTAACTGAGCTCGACTGTGCAAACTAGACAACGAGCTGGCAAAAGTGCAAATGCCAATCATTAGTTTTAATAATAATAATAGTAATAAATAGTTCTTGTATAGCGCTGTTCTCCAAGAAAACACTGGACTCTCTGCGCATGCACAACCGCACACCCTCTCTCTCTCTCTCTCTCTCTCTCTCTCTCTCTCTCTCTCTCTCTCTCTCTCTCTCAGACACACGCACAATTATACAACTACTTTAAACCACCCATCCCTTCCCAACACTTTACATCCATTTCCATAAAAGGCAGTCGTCAACAGTTAGCTAAAGGTAAGCTAAATGTTAAATGCCCGACAGAAAAGAAAAGTCTTTAAGTGAGCTTTGAACTGTGACAATGTGGGCAGATTCCACATTTCAATTGGCAGCGAGAGCCATGTTATTGCTGAGAAAAGGAGAATAACGCCCAGTGCAAAATGTATGCTATTGTTACCCCACCCCGGGGAACTATCAACTCCAGAAGCAAAAGAGCTCGAGACGACGTCGGCGCGAAGATGTTTGTTTACTGGAATGGCCAATATTGATTTTAAATTGTTTTCGACACTTCTTCTTCTTCTTCTCGAACGCCGTCACACTTGGAGTTTGGTTTTCGACACCATTGATAAAATATTACATTTTTATATCTGGACGTTCGATCGTTTTAATCTTCATGAGTGAAGTCGTGTACGTGTATTGTGAAACAAAGGCCATGAGCATAGTGTGCATAGGAATTGTGGTTTTATTTAAACGCTATTTTCTCCGCACTTTACGTCGTCTCATGGCAACTGACTGACTCTAAAATTATACGATTGTCTGCTCTGATAGCTTGGAATAGCGTGGAAACACACATAGACACTTTGTCACCTCGGCGGTCTTCTGGACCGCCGGAAGGCGCCAAACTGTTCTTGTACCACCCTTGAACTATCATGCCATGGTAGAGCTCCGTTTTAAATGGAAAATAGTTGCTTTTCTGTTAGTCCTTGTGGCTGTAGGGAGTTGTCTTCTTCGCGATAAATTCTGCAAGAATAACAACATCCTGACGTCCTGCCGCAATCACCGCGACAAAGACCGGTACCGACAACCAAAGGGTTAATCTATTGGTATTCAACATGCTGCTGCCAATAATGCAGATTATTTTTAGTACTAAGAATGACTGTATCTTCCGATCAAGAAATCTTTAGTTTGGGGCTTAAAATTAAATTTCATCGTGTTTTACAAATTAAAAAATAAAGTGCCGAAAAAGAAGAAAGGAAAAAGATTGTGGTGTGGAAAGGTACTTTGCAGGTACCTTTGCAGCAGTGACATTTTGAAACCAAACCTCTCCACGATCAGTGAATAAAGACAGCGATGAACTTTCATATCTATGATGCTTTACGAACTTTATAACTAATTTACAAAAACAAAAATCAAGGAAAAAAAAAAAAACAAAAAAAAAACAGAAGTGGAAAATAGAAAAGTAAAGTTACAACTAAAATTGACATATCAAAAACAATACGCACAAGCACACACACACACACACATACACACACACACACACACACACACACACACACACACACACACACACACTCATGCAAACAAGCACGCACGCACGAACACACTCGCGCACACTTGCACACTTGATTGTTTTATTTGCATGTACATATAGGACACTATAAGCAAATATTTAACCAGTAGTCATAAGTAGTCAGTAGTTATTTGAGCACAAGCTTGTTCTTTCATCTTAAATGATATAATTATTTACTCGGCCGAGCTAAAACTTTTAACCTTCATATCTCATAAACCGTTAAAGAAACAGCTGTAAAATTGTGCACCTGTTTAAATATTAACATTGTGCATAGGTACATACCATTTTATCCCAAACATTTTTATTTCAAATTTTGGCTGGATCCACCTACTATCATGGTCGACCCATCTCCTGCTGTAGTGCGTCAGGGCTGAATGGGCGACAAAAATGTTGAACATACACCACTCTCATACACGCAATCAGCTCAGACCTTTTCCGATGTGTGCTGGTCTGTGAGTTTGGATCTTAGGACTTTGAGTCGAAAGTAGTTATTAGTGGGCAGCACGTGAACATTTAAAACAATGATGGACATATTTTATCTTTTACCTAATCGAAGGCGCTCCGCATAAATAGCTGCGAAAGTTTTGTATAGCGTTGTCTGCGGCAACGTTATCCGACACTGACGCAGCTATTGATGCTTGGTACTTTCAATAGGTAAAACATTTTTTTCTTTTATCATCATTGTGGTGATCATCCATTATCATAATACCTTCAAATACAAGGATTACAAGGAAAAATCATTAATATTATTATAAACCTCTTTATCATAATCACCATCATCATCATCATCATCACCTCAACCACCATCACCACCATTACCACTAAATACATTGATTTCAAAACATCATTAACTCATTCAGCCCGGCGGCAGTATTTCCCAAATTTTGGAGGCGTCATTTAATGACTATGCACCATTTGCAGGAGATTGATCGACCATGATAATTCACTACCCCTGAATTATAATGGTCGACCAATCTCCTGCTGTAGTGCGTCAGGGCTGTATGGTTAAAACCAGATTAAACATCATCATCATCATCACAGGCTGGGATCAGTCACCTCGAGGTGGGGAAGGTGGGAGGGGGGGGGGGGGAGTTACAACTTTTTGTTTGGAACCTTCAACCTGATACAAGATACATCCGCAGCGCTAGAACTTGGGGCCGAAAAAAAATCTAAAAGCCGGCAAGGAGGAAAGGAGGATAGGTAGGAGGGGGCGGGGGTGGGGGGTGGGGGAGGGGGGGGGGCAAGAGAGAAATGAAATGAAACTGTATTTTCCAATGATAAAATAATAGGTCCGCAGACCTTTTTTCATTCTTGTCCTTGCTACAAACTACATGAAAACACACACGCACACACACACACACTAACACTAACATACACACTCACACACACACACATACACACACACGCACGCACGAACGCACGCATAGTCGCACACACACGGAAGTACGTAAATCAGAGTTAGGTCAGACCCCGCTACGGCTCAAACATTGGATTAAAGGCCCGGACAAACGTGGTATCGTGATGTATTTCCGGGGCCTTCAACCAACGCCCGCGTCAGACGAAGTACAGTCCCGACCCACGTCTGGCTAATATGCATTACACACGGTACATGAAATACAACTACATAATAAACACATAAATATACATTGCACACAGTTAAGACTACATCTGGTACATTCAACGCAAAACTGGAAAAAAGTACCCAACGGAGAAAGAAACACGCTTAGAAAAAACGGTACACACACACACACACACACACACCCACACACACGCACACATACACACACACACACACACACACACACACACACACACACACACACACACACACACACACTGTTTCGCACACATGCACGCACACACATACACACGCGCCCATACATTTACATACTTGATAACAGTCATTCAGAACGAAGTATTAGAGAGGCGGCGTGTGCGTGTTAAGACTCTCACTATTCGCCCCAAATATCAAACAACCGAAGTAAGGGTTAGGGGGGGGGGGAGGGGGAGTGAAGGGGGAGGGGGGTTCCAAACACCCCGAAAGGGACTTTGTTATAGCATTTGAAAGAATTTTAGGCAAATAAACAAACAAACAAACAAAAAACACCTCAATAAAATGTTATCAGCTTTTTTACAGACATCAGCATCAACACCATCTTTCATCACCATCGTCATTCTCATAATCAGCATCATCGGGTGCATTTTGATGCTGTGTGTTTGGAAGCTCCACGTCTTGGTGGCCACGTTTTGGATGGACCCACCTATTATCATGGTCGACCCATCTTCTGCTGTAGTGCGTCATTGCTGAATAGGTTAAGTGACAAAAAGGTTAAACCTACACCACTCTCCTACATGCAATCAGCTCAGGCCTTTTCTGATATGTGCTGGTCTGTGAGTTTGGCTCTTATGGCTTTGAGTCGAAATCATAAACCACTCCGCACAGATGATACAAACAGCGTTGCGAGAAAGTAGTGATTAGTCGGCAGCACAGGAACATTTATAACAATGATGTACATATGGGAGGCGGAGTGTTGAACCGAATCTGTGCATAGTCTGTACGAGGCAGAAATATGATGATGTGTTTATTGCTGGTGGTAGTGTCGAACTGAATCTCTGCGTAGTTGATGGTGGTGCTGTTGGAGGTGAAAGTGGTACGACATCCACTTACATCCTGCTGTCTGTTGGTTAACCAATCAGTGACAAGCTCACATGGGCTAAAGAAAGATCCCCCCTGTAAGGTGGAGGCAGTGGCTTCATTATCAACACTTTTGCAAAATGTTGAATGCATTAAAGGAAAGTAACGCAATGAAGAGTTAACTCATTCAAGACGCTTATGCCGCGTATCCGGAGGCGGCACGTCTCGAATCAGTTAAAACATTCTACCCCAGGGCCAAAATCCCCAAATTTTGAAGTTGCCCACTGAAGCGGGACTACATTACAAGTTTTGAGACAGATCGAGCATGATAGTTCAAGGGTGGTGCCCGAGGAGCTCGGCGCCTATGGGCGCCCAGCTATTCCGGCACCCCCCTTGAACTATCATGTTCGATGCTGTGGTGTGTGTGGGGGCTAAATGAGTTAACAGTTGGCACTATCTACTGTGTAAATGTTGTCAGTGTGTCCTACACTAATGCTTGATGAAAGGACAAACTTAAATCATATTTGAATGCAGGAAAATGTAGGACTGTTCTAGTTTTTTATTTCTCGTCTGTACGCAGGAGATGGCAGTGGAAAACCTCTGGGGCCAGTTGCATGAGCGAGCTTAGTCCTGCACCAGCCACTAAGCAAGGTGCGCCGCTATAGCGGCTCACCTTGCTTAGTGGCTGGTACAGGACTAAGCTCGCTCATGCAACTGGCCCCTGGTACGTGTGCCTAAACATTTGGATTGTGAAAGAAGGGTAGTAAGTCATAGTTGAGGCAAGGCAATCTTCATAACCCGTTGTAGCTGCAACATTTAGCAGTCAAAGCGTATCATGGAGCAGACTGCTGTATCCCATTTCATCCTGATACACTATCGCTAGAAGTAAATTTGACTATTACAGACCAAGGCCAGACTAGCCTCAGGCGCCAACTATGCTACAGCACCCGTGAACTAAAGTGGTTTATCTGTCTCCTAATCTGTAATGTGTCATGCATAAGATGATAAACAATTTTTAACAAAAAAATCCGCTGTAGGTTGTAATGGTTTGATGACAATGATCGAGAGCAGTTATTACAGTTGATCAAAAAGCAGGAATAGTTGCTGTCATGTTAACCCCTTCTCTGCCTGTAGACACAAAGTGTTTTTCTGAAATCCTTTTTTAATTTTTTTTTTTTTTACAAAGTGGTGTTTAGACGAGGGAGGAGTGATAAACATATTTTAAACGGAGGGAAAGAGGACTGAATGCATGGGTGGGGGGCGGTGTCCGGTAGCGGAAGTACTGAGTAGGTGGGGGAATTTCCCGACTGTGGAATGCTATGATGAGAGATGGAGATTGAGAGAGAGAGAGGGAGGGTGGGAAAGCTTGTAGGGGGTGAGTGCGTAGGCGAGTATGAGAGGCGTGGAAGTGTGTGGGAGGTGAATGCGTGGGCGGTTACATGAGTGATAAGGGAAGGTACCGACCAAATACGCCAGTCAGCAGCAGCAGTCAGGCGACAGCTAGAAATTGAAATGGCTCCCAAATCAGCGAGAAAGAAGGATTTACTAGAAAATAGTGAGATGGACCATATTTTCCGTGACTGGGGCCTCGACGAAGAGGTGCAGAGTGCCATGATCAGGGAAAAATTCATCTCTAGGCAAGCACTACTGCTAATGTCTGACGAAGACATTGACGCTCTGGCGCTGAAACGGGGGGACAGAGCAGTGCTCCGTGCAGCGGTGGCCAAATTCCAGGTGGACAACGGCGGTGGCCCACTGTGCGGCGGACTGGGAGGAGTAGCGGACAACAGCGGCAGTAAGGCGCCACAGACCTTGCAGGACGCCCTATACAGTACACACCACAGCGGGGCCGGACTGGATGAACTGTTGCGCGACGGCCTGTGCGTCAGTAGCAACAGTAGCGGGGGTATTGCGGCAGCAAAAGCCCCACTTACGTATAGTAGACTTTCTGTCTTCAGCAGCAGTGGCAGAGGAAGAAGTGGCACTTGGGGGTGGTGTCACTATAAAGGTGAACAGCAAACCGAAGTTGGACAAGGTTTCCCCCGCACACTGGATAGTGGCAAATAGCCGTATTATGGCGGCCCTTATGGACAAACCCACACCGGGTTTCACGCCGTACGCCTACCTCAAGTACTCGGCGATGGTCGGGGAGCTGGCGGCCAGATACATCTGGCAAAGTGTCCTGCTGTTCGACGATGAGTATCGTCAGCGGCAAGCGGCCGAAGCATTCCAGTGGGGCACGGACGCCCCACACCTGTCCACGGTGGTGCTGCGCGACCGTACTGCGCAATCTGCGATGCTCGCTGGCTCACCTGCTCGCAGAACAGGAGGAGGGACGGCCGGACCGCGCCCACAACGCCCCATCGGCCCCTCTGGGAGGGAAGTGTGCCTGCAGTACAACAGATGGTACTGCACCTACGGCGCACGCTGCCAGCTGGACCATGTGTGTGCCACCTGCGGGAGAGGTCATCCGGCGCGGGAACATCGTGACACACCTGCAGCAGCGGCAGGGGGCAAACACGGGACAGCCTAGGACACAGCGCAGCAGGTTGCACAAGGCGAGGTAGGCCCCACCCATTCTAGCACTTTTTATCATAGCCCTTATCCTGCACTAAGTCCATACAACTGTCAATTGTTAGGTTCTGGAGCGTCCATTAGTTAAAAGCTTTTAGTGTGCCAAGACGAATTAGCTTCTGATAAAGACAAAAAGTTTCTCCTGGAAGGGATCGAACATGGGTTTTATATCACTGACAAACATCAGACTGTTAGATCTGTAGAGCAGAAAAATCACACCTCTGCCTTAAAAAACAGAGTAGCGGTAGAAAAGGAGCTCATCGATCAGATAAACAAAGGTCATTATATCGTAGCATCTCAAAAACCAACGGTAATTAGCGCTTTGGCTGCGATCCCAAAAGACGACAATAGCATACGCCTGATACACGACGGCAGCAAGCCTGTAGGACATGCATTGAACGATTACTCAGTACCTGAGACAGTAAAATTCCAGACTCTAGCGGACGCGTGCGCACTAGCCAAGTCCGGCTACTGGTGCGCGAAAGTTGACCTTAAGGCGGCATACCGATCAGTGTGTATCCATCCAGATAATTACCAAGTCACAGGCCTAAAATGGATTTTTACGGGCGAGCAGAAGCCCACATACCTGTTTGATAGTAGGCTCCCTTTTGGTAGTAATGTGGGCCCTTCGCACTTTCACAGACTCTCGCAGGCAGTTCGCAGATGTATGTTACGGCGCGGCATGACAGGGATAGTAGCGTATATTGACGATTTCTTCATAGCAGCTAAGTCCAAAGAGGAATGCACTCAAATGATGATGACGCTCATTGCCCTTTTACGTAGATTAGGGTTCAATATTAGCTGGCCTAAGGTGGTGGAGCCTACACAAACCATTACTTTTCTCGGGATCCAAATCTGCACCAGCACAAGCACCTTGTCATTGGACGACGACAAGTTACAGCAACTTCACAAACGCTTGCAGCAGTTTCAAGGCAAAACACGCGCGACAAAGCAAAGCTTGCAGTCACTAGCAGGGTCCCTTAACTGGGCGTGTCAAGCCGTCAAGGGACCAATTTTTTTCTCAGGCGGATTCTTGATACGAATAAACCCCTTCAGCAGCAAAGGCATAAAGCGAGACTCGCACGAGAGTTTCACGCAGACTTACAGTGGTGGCTATCTTACATGCATGTTTTTAATGGCACTGTGTATTATGACTCACAAAGCAAGGAACATGTCCATGTTGATGCATGCAACCTGGCGGCAGGCGCGTTCTGGAAAGGAGATTGGAATTATACACTGTTCTCTTCAGACATGCCGGCAGCCAAGGACTTGCATATTAATTATAAAGAGGTGTGCGCGGTGGTGCAGGCAGTCAACCGGTGGGCCCCCTCATGGCGAGGGAAACAGGTGGTCATTCATACGGACAGCACGGTGACAAAGGCTATCATTAACAAAGGGCGCTCAAAAGACCGCTATGTCAATAGTCTGTTGAGGAAGATGGCATGGGAGTGTGTGAGAACGAATTGCAGCATGTCAGCGATGCACGTGGCTGGCAGTGTGAATGTGTTTGCCGATACAATTTCCCGCCTACACGAAGGACGGCTGCCCATGCTAGGACAATTGCTAACGAATTGGCACCGGGGCCGACCGCCTAAAACCTACTTTCTGAATCACATGTCACAGTCAGCTCTTGCTTTTGTGCTGTCTAGGTGCCGGGTCTAGGCTCAGACACCAGCTACTGCAGGAGGTGGCGGGATATCGTGCCAGTGTTTTTGCCGACAACACCAAGAAAACTTATCAGACTCACTTGCGCTCTTATCTCAGATTTTGTGACCAAATGAACATCCATCCGGTACCGGTGTGTGAGAGAACAGTGGCGCAGTACGCAGCCTTTTTGGCCAGGACACTTCAGCCCAGTTCCGTGGCACAATACCTCAACATTGTTCGCCTATTGCATTTAGAATGCGGGGAACCGCACCCATACCAGGATTCGTGGATGGTGAAAAGCACATTGCGGGGAATTGAGCGAACAAAAGGCTGCCCTCCTAACCGCAAGACGCCGATGAGCCCGCAACTTCTTCTTCAGATTAAACAAAAACTTGATTTGTGCAGCTCTAAGGACTGTGTCTTCTGGGCAGCGATTGTGGTTATGTTCTTCGGACTGCTTCGGCGATCCAATCTTTTCCAAGATGGTGCAGGATTCGATCCTGGGAAACAACTCACTAGAGACTGCTTTGTTGTGAATGACAACATTAGTGTCAAGATACTGGTTAGGTGGAGTAAGACAATTCAGAAACGCGAAAAAGCTCTAGTGATCGCGTTACCGGTCATGTTGCGTCACCCTCTGTGCCCCGTGACGGCAGTGATCAGTATGTTTAGAGCGCTAGGCCCAGCGCCTCCTAAGGCACCGGCCTTCCCCATTGGGGATCAGAGTTCAACAAACTGTTTCGAGAACTGACCTCTGCTGCTGAAGGGGTTTATACAAGCCACAGCTTGCGGCGTGGTGGGGCTACCTGGGCCCTGCCCGGCGAGGTAGTGAAGTGTTTGGGGGACTGGAAAAGCACTGCATACCTATCATACTTGGACCAAATACCTCAAAATATTCAAGATTTCTACAGAAGTGTACTTATTCAGAAAATACCGACACCTTGAACACTCGACTTTTCTCCCAATTGGGTGAAAAAACTGGCGTTTTTCCCGTTAGGTTTGGGCAGGAAACAACCAGTAAACCTACTGGTTGGGTTAGATGTTGTCTTACATGTTTGACAAGTGAGAGTCACGGGAATAAAAGGGCGATGATGTCAGAACAGGGGCGCACTGAAGGGAAGGAGAGATTGAGATCGGGGAAAGGGAAGGAAGGGGGGAGGCATGAGAGTGACTGGAGTTTAAGTGGTGTTTAGACGAGGGAGGAATGATAAACATATTTTAAACGGAGGGAAAGAGGACTGAATGCGTGGGTGGAGGGCGGTGTAAGGTAGCGGAAGTACTGAGTAGGTGGGGGAATTTCCCGTCTGTGGAATGCTATGATGAGAGATGGAGATTGAGAGAGAGAGAGGGAGGGTGGGAAAGCCTGTAGGGGGTGAGTGCGTAGGCGAGTATGAGAGGCGTGGGAGGTGAATGCGTGGGCGGTTAAAGGAGTGATAAGGGAAGGTACCGACCGAATACGCCAGTCAGCAGCAGCAGTCAGGCGACACCTAGAAATTTAAAACCCACCATCCAACCCCAAGCAACCACCTTTGTAATCTGCTGCATATAAAGTGTCCATAATTTTTTTTCCTTTGTTTTTGATAAGCATGTTCTATGTAGCACGTGATAAGTCTGGCAACTACCTTACATTTTCTTTGTTTGTTGTTGTTTTTATTATGAGATAGTACTATATTGAACTGAATTGCCTCGGGTCAGTTGTACGCAGGGTGTTTTTTATGGAGGTCTTTTTTGTGGTCGGATTTGTTGTTTTGTTTTTTTTAGTTTGTGTGTATTGTTGCAGGGAAGGGGAGGGGGGGGGGGGGAGCAGGAAACAACCAGTAAACCTACTGGTTGGGTTAGATGTTGTCTTACATGTTTGACAAGTGAGAGTCACGGGAATAAAACGCCTCCGTTATTTTTGCCCAACTGACAGAAAAGTGTTGCCGCCGCGTGTTCAGTGTATAAGCGTGAGGAAGTAGTGTGGAGTTGAGCGTGAGACTGAGGTGTGATAGAGCGTGTGGTCGTGTGCGCTGTTCTGACAAAACCTCGCCCAAGTTCTGGTCCGGAACTCTGGCCAGCCATTTATTGGCCGAGAGGGGCGATGATGTCAGAACAGGGGCGCACTGAAGGGAAGGAGAGATTGAGATCGAGGAAAGGGGAGTGAGGGGGGAGGCATGAGAGTGACTGGAGTTTAATCAATGTAAAAGAGCCCTTGTCATCCAAGGAACATGAATCGAAGTTGATCTGTATGATCTTTATGAAACTACAAAGTATTCTCAGCAAGAGGCATAAATCATCATGAGCCCCCGCAACGGCAGGGTCATGAGGATCTATGCCTTTTGCAGTAAGATGGAATTCAATGCTCTCGACATGGAAGGGGTTAATAAACTCCTTTGTGCACGCAGTCTTCCATTTTGTACACACTACTGCTGGCAGCAGGCATAGCGGGATTAATGTACAGCTTCCAATAACCCCCTTGTGCTAATATCCATCGCAACTGTATACAACACCGGTAGATGCAGGCTCAGAGGGGTTCATTTAGCTCAACTGCACGCAAAGGCGAATGGAACATGGACATCGAAACACAATGACAGCTCAGAGGCACTGACAGATCATTCCAGCTACAAATCACCTAATCAAACACTGTTTTTGAGCTGCCATATGTATGGTTTACATGGGGATAAGAAAGAAAGAAAGGTAGGTATAGTGCAGTGTATTTTTGTTTCTATGTCAATTTTAAACGATGGCTTCAACCGAACAAGTAATAAAGCGTATTATAACTGTCTTGTCTAATAATGTTTAATTCTGTGATAAATAAATAAATAAATAATTACAAAAAAAAAATTAAGTTCAGTGTGCATCAGCTTAAAAGCATAAAATTGCACAATTTACAAATTTTAGAACATAACACATTCGCCTAAATTATATGAAACTGCAAAGTTTATGAGTTGGAAAATATTTACAACATGTGTCACATGACTGGGGCATTTTTATGGGGAAAAGGGAACACAAGGCAGGGTAACACCGTCAATGCACTACGCAGCGCACACGTCGCTTGTCTCATTCACCCGCAGCGCCGCTAAACTGCTAATGACGGGTCGACAGTGACAGCTCAAATGTTGTGCCGGAATAGCTTTCTCGCCTCGAAAGGCGCCACACTAACCAGGCACTAACCTTGAACGGTTAAGGTGGACAAAAATCATCGCGATTAATATTTTTTGGTGTGTTGCTGTCTGTCTCACTTGGATCTGGGAGTGAAAACTGCTGTACGGTCGATATCAGTCTGTCCCGAAATAACCGGCCTCGTGACCTGGTGGTGTGTGTGTGTGTGTGTCACAGCGTTCCGGCGGAGTGTCGTTTTTCAGAAACACGCGCAGTTAGTGCAATAACCCTTTGAGTGTCGGTAGCGGTTTTAGTCGCGATGATTCCTGCAGGAACACAACCTACACCTTTGTGCAGTGATCATGGCGACAAAAATAGCTATCGGCAGGAAAAGGGTTAATATTGACGCCGACTACGTTAGTGTGTGTGTCGGGTCTAGTTTTTCAGAAATGATTACAGTGACTCAGTCAATGCGAGCCGCGTGCTTTCGACCGCCCAGTGCACCCGAGGCCATCGGGCTGGCTTTCCTGTCTGGCCCGTCAACAGCGGCTGTGCGAGGGTCACAACGCCCCACATCGACCAAAACAGCTTTTGTTTAACGGTGTTCTTTTGTTTTTGTTGTTGTTGTTGTTTTTGTTTTTGTTAGTTTCAGGTCTGATGGAGTTTGGCGCGAAGTCAGGTCGCTTCATATCTAAGTTATTCGTTTTGAATTGCCTGTACTTGTGCACACTTCACAAACGTGACTCACACAGCTGCTCCTCTGTTGAGCGCATAATTATAACATAATAAACGTACAATTCGATAGATAACCGCCTACCTTGGCTATCATTTTAATACATAAATGATTGATTAATTGATTTACTGTTGGAATGGTTGATATGACTGATTGACTATGATTATCCGGGAGAGCCTAAGAACGTGGATATGTTAAGGTTTTTGCTTAGTAAGCACAAGTATCTAAATATTTAGATATTCTGTTCGTATTGGTTACTAATTAAAAAAACAAAACAATTCCCATAACGGACATTTACAAGTGTTATTATTTCAAGCCGCTCTGTACCAGCTGACGCACTCTGTGTTTTTACAGTCTTTATTGATTCACGACAAACAAACACAAGTTGGGATAAACCATAACTGACAAAGTCCCTTCTTATACGAGAGCTTTTCTCGCTTTCACGGGTCTCTACCTTTTGTCTTTAAGTACACGGGTCACTTGCATGCCGCGGAAAGCGGATGGATGTGTGTTCGCGTGTTAGAGTATGCGTGCGCATAAGGAGCTATTCCTCATGGAGATGCGCGCATGTTTGATTGTGTGTGTGTGTGTGTGTGTGTGTGTGTGTGTGTGTGTGTGTGTGCGGGTGTGTGTGTGAGTGTGTGTGTGAGTGTGTGTGTGTGTGTGTGTGGTGTGTGTGTGTGTGTGTGTGTGTGTGTGTTTGAGAGAGAGAGAGAGAGAGAGAGAGAGAGAGAGAGAGAGAGAGAGAGAGAGAGAGAGAGAGAGAGAGAGAGAGAGAGAGATGATGATAAAACTTTATTAATGAACGGTAAAAAGTTTTGACAGAAACAATTCGTCATTATGTGTCATGACCTTACAAATAAAACTTCCCCTTGCAAAGTCCGTTGTATTTCTCGGGAATGACTTTTCGGTGTAACACATCAGGTGCTCCCAAGGTTAGATAGTCCCGAGGTCAGGTTGGCATGACAGTTTGCCAACTCATCGTTACCTTGGGTCAATCTTGCACAGCAGCTTTCCATGGTCAATCTGGCATAGACGTTTTCCACGATAAAAATGATCCTGGATCGATGTGACGTACGGGTCATTTAAGCAAGTTACACCTGATGTGTTGTTAAGCTCTTCATTTACATTAAGTATAGGTGATACTTTATGCGTCGAGGGCAAAACATGTACCGGGTGAATGTAAGGGAGGAGCCCTTAAGGCCCCGCCACAAATGCCGGTTGTGCCCCGATTTTGAAGCCGATTCCGATCCGATTGCGATCGGATGACGTCAAATATCCGATCCGATCCCAATCGGATGGGAACCGGGTGTCTAGAACCTGCTCTATTTTCCCGATCCGAATCGGCCCCGATTGTAAGCTTCAACCAATCAGAGCGCATCTCGCAAAGCACGTCGTTTCAGTTTGCAAATGGCGGAAGATCAGTCAACCACATTCGTTGCCGATGTTTCGCCCGCCTCAGTCTTCCCGAATATGATGTAAAACTGCTGATAATGCAAGCACATCATCATTGTCCAAACTAGCAGCTATTTCGCTGAACAGGTACGACCTTGATCTTCGATTCAAACCGGTCGGCTAAACAAAGTGGGGGGAATGTGTGGCAGTGCACACGTTTTTGCAGTCCGGTCCGATCACACTCCGATTCGAAACTGCTCAAGAATCGGCCTCAAAATCGGGCATGTGTGGCGGGGCCTTTATTATGAAACAGTGCCTATTATGAAACACGTTGCTCCCGGCGAAACGGAATAACTTTTCAAATTTCCGCCTGTGCAGTAATATAGAGCTACTTCAGTGAGCCTTATTTCCGGTACAAGAATGTCAGGCGTGATTTAAAAAAAAAAGAACACACGCCGAGAAAATGTGATTTTTGACCCTTCTGCATCTATTTCTTTCTCAATTTTGAAACACCTACATCAGCATTCAGTTTGTGATCTAAAAACCTAAAATAGCCACTCTTGTCATGAAGAGCAATCTTCGGACATCAGATGACCGGCGGCAATCATTTTGGTTCTCTTTTTGTTGTTTTGGAGGCACACATTTTCCTGGAGAGTTATCTTGTTCCTATTATGAAACACAAAGAGCACCTAATATGAAACGTGTTTCAAATTTAGAACAGTGTTTCATGTAAGGAGCAGTGCTTGTCTAGCGTATATATCGGAAACCATCCAACCAGTTTGTTCCAAATTTCAGATGTTGATACTTTTTCTCGATACAGACAAATCACGGGACAGGAGGCTACCACTGACTTATTTTTTTTATTGAGTTACGTTCACACCAGGCGGACACCTCATCAAGTCTCTGTTGTAGGTTTTCTGCAACAACATTAAGGTTTTTATTTGCCGTGTGGATTGAAGTATCGTCAGGAAACAAGTCACATTCGACAGATTCGGACGTGAGGTGAAGGGGTATAAACAAAATAACAGAGGTCATAACACCGACCCTTGAGGTACTCCAAACTTAACCTCCTTCAGTTCAAAGTGTGATCCATTAACTACAACATTTTGCTTTTGTCCCTTTAAGTATGAACTAAATAAGGAAACTGCTGAGGCGTTGTATTTTTTTTAATTTTATTATTTTTTTTTTTTTTTAAATAATGACTAAGTTTGCTTATCAGAGTGTCAAGGTTAACCAGATCAAACGCCTTCTTAAAGTTAAGGTAAATAAAACCCGTCAGCTTAGAATTGTTTACGTTCATGGCTCAATCATGGCTTGACTTCGCGAACGAAGATTTTATAGGGCTTGCCCACGTCGTCTGCAGGCATTTTCGTGACTGCGGAGGCCAATCCGGGACAGGCAGGTTCGACCGCAGTGGCTGCAGGGGAAGGTCTGGTCAGGGTTCTGAGTTACGACAACTCTGTTTTTTTCTCCTGAGCCGCTTGTCCTTGAGGTTAGCTCTGCGAGAGTCCTCAAAGGAGACGGCAGCCTTGTGAATGGTGGAGCGCCAGGTGTCACGGTCCGCAGCAAGAGAAGACCACTGGCAGTGGTCGATTTGGCAGGCACTAAGTGACTTCTTGAGACCGTCTTTGTATCTCTTCTTTGGTGCCTCTCTGTCTCGGTGTCCAGTGGCGAGCTCGCCGAACAGAGTGATCTTGGGTAGGCGATGATCCTCCATCCTGGAGACGTGCCCCGCCCAGCGAAGCTGTGTCCGCAGCAGCAAAGCCTCGATGCTCAAAGTTTCCGCCTGTTCAAGGACCTCGACGTTGGTGACATAGTCACTCCAGTAAATGCTGAGGATGGTACGCAGGCTGCGCTGGTGAAAGCGTTCGAGGAGTCGTAGTTGGCTGCGGTAGAGGGCACAGGACTCGGAACCGTACAGCAGGGTGGTGAGGACGACAGCTCTGTACACGCTAATCTTGGTGCCTTTTTTTTCAGCTGTTGATTGTGCCACACGCGCTTGAATAGTCGCCCGAAAGCACTGTTCGCTTTTGCCAGCCTGTTGTCCAGCTCCTTCTCCAGCTTGGCGTCTGACGTGATGATGCAACCAAGGTAGGTAAACTGGTGTACAGACTTCAGTTCGGACTCGCCGATGGTGATGTGGGGAGGGCGATGCTCTTCCTTGGGTGCTGGCAGATGAAAGACCTCTGTCTTTTCAAACTGACCTCAAGTCCAAAGAGCTTGGCGGCATCTGCGAAGCAGGACGTAATGCGCTGCAAGGTTCTCTCTGTGTGTGCAACGAGGGCAGCGTCATCAGCAAAGAGCTGCTCACGAATCAGTTGGTCTAGGGTTTTCGTGTGGGCATGCAGTTGTCTGAGGTTGAACAGGCTGCGCTAGAGACGATACCTGATGTACACTGCGTTGTCATCGTCGAGGTCCACTGTAGCTGCTTCAACATCATGCTGAAGAAGATGGTGAAGAGGGTCGGTGCCAGCACGCAGCCTTGCTTCACGCCGTTGCGAATGGGAAATGGTTATGAGAGGTCACTGTTTAGTCTGACCTGGCCTTGCTGGTCCTCGTGGAGCTGGACGATCATGTTGAGGAACTTTGGGGGACAGCTTAGTCGCTCCAGGATCTGCCACATACCTTGCCTGCTCACAGTGTCAAACGCCTTTGTTAGGTCGACAAACGTTACGTACAGCCCTTTGTTCTGCTCGCGGCACTTCTCCTGAAGCTGTCTCAGCACAAAGACCATGTCGGTGGTGCTCCTGTTTGCTCTGAAGCCACACTGGCCCTCTGGGAGGTGGTCTTCAGCGATGGCAGGTACCAACCGATTCAGGAGCAACCTTGCGAGAATTTTCCCGGCAATGGACAGCAGGGTAATTCCACGATAATTAGAGCAGGCAGACGTCTCTCATTTGTTCTTGTACAGGGTGATGACGACTGCATCACGGAGATCCTTTGGTAGTGTTCCTTTTTCCCAGCAGCAGAGAAAGAGGTCGTGGAGCTTGTTGTGCAGTGCTGGGCCTCCATGTTTCCATATCTCTGGCGGGATTCCGTCAATGCCTGCTGCTTTGCCACTCTTGAGCTGGTGGATGGCTGTGAGGGTCTCTTCGGCGGTGGGCGGTTCGTCCAATTCAACCTTTAGTGGAAGGTGTGGGATTTGGAGGATGACTGTTTTTTTAACAGTGCGCTCAGCGCCGAAGAGGTCCTGAAAGTATTCCGACCAGCGGTTCAAGATGGAGGTATTATCTGTGAGGAGTGCCTGTCCATCGGCGCTTCGCAGGGGACTTTGTACCAGGTGCTTAGAGCCATACACTGCTTTCAGTGCTTCGTAGAAGCCCCTGCAGTCACCGTTGTCAGCGCAGAGCTGGGTCCTCTGTGCGAGTCTGGACCACCACTCGTTCTGGAGTTCTCTAAGCTTGAGCTGGAGACTGCTGCAGATGAGGCGGAAGGCAGACTTCTTCACAGGGCAGGAAGGCTGGGCTAGGTGGGCCAGGTGGGCGGCTCTTTTTTTGCTAGAAGTTCCTGGATCTCTACGCCGTTTTCGTCAAACCCGTCTTTGTTCCTCTTTCTAGCAAAGCCCAAGACTTCCACAGAAGATTTTACAATAGCAGTTTTCAGTTGTTCCCAGAGTGTTTCAGGGGAGGAGTCTGCTGAATCAACTGTGTCTTTGAGCATGCACTGTAAAAGCGGCCTGAAGGGCAGCTTTCTTGTCGTCACGCTGAAGGCTGGCAACATCAAGCTTTTTCTTGGGGGGGGGGGGGGAGGGGGGGGTCTTTCTTGGGTTTCAGCTTGAGGTGGAGCTTGAGTTTGCAGCGAACAAGGCGGTGGTCAGTGTGGCACTCTGCGCTGGACATCAATCTGGTGAGGAGGACGTCACTGCGGTCCCTCTGACGCACTAGGGCATAGTCGATAAGATGCCAGTGCTTGGAGCGAGGATGCATCCAGGTGGTCTTTCGACTGTCCTCTTGCTGGAAAGTAGTGTTGGTGATGACAATTTCCTTGTCTGCACAGAGTTCCAACAGTAGTCGATCATTGGCATTGCAGTTCCCAACGCCATGCTTGCCGAGGACTCCTTTCCAGGCTCCAGAGTCTTTGCCCACTCTGGCGTTGAAGTCGCCAAGGATGATGACTTTGTCGTCTGCAGGGGTGCAGGTCAGAGTAGAACTTGTCTTTTTCTGCAGGCTCTGCCAGGAGGGTTGGGGAGTACATACTGAGAAGGGTGACGTATTGCTGGTGTCTCAGTGGGAGGCGCATGGACATGATACGGTCGGAGTGACCCGTTGGTAGGTTTTCCAGCTTAGACGCAATGGGGGTCTTCACCATGACCGCATGAGAAGATGCCCGTTGACCGCGGCTAGCCAACAGGGGTGACGAGGGGATGAATCAATGAATCAATGAATCAATGAATCAATGACACTTTATTTTACAACGGTTTAGGCATTGACATCGTCATCGACACAGCCATTTTACAAACCTGCCGTTGCTAACAACTACAAGACTAACTACAAATATACATACATATGAGTAAACATAATACTTGCAAAGCGATGACAACACTATTCACATAGACAGACATACTCATAGACTCACAGACACCCCCCACCCCACCCACCCCCCTTCACACATAGACAGAGCTAAGTAGTCCAAATGATAATTGAAAAGGATAACAGACTTAATTGGGAATAAATTGGACCCAGCATAAAAAGAAACATATAATACAAGTGGTTGAGTCATCCCTACGAGTGATCCACAAAATATTTGAAGAGACCCTTTTTAAAACAGGCTAGCGAGGAGGCGGATTTTACATGGTCTGGAAGGGCATTCCAGATAAGTGCCCCTGAGAAGGATAAGCTAGTTTTATATAGATCGATCCTTGGTTTTGGGACTATGAAAAGCTTTCTGATGTTTCCAAGCTTGGACTCAGACTTACGGAACAAAGTGGAGATGTACTCAGGTGTTTTGCGTTTCCACACTTTGAACATAAAGATTGCTTTGTTATATTTAAAATGATCTTGAAGTGGCAGGAGACCTGCTTTTGAGAGCTTTTCTTCAGTGCTAAGGTGTTGATCAGGGCAGATTATTTTGGCCGCTCGTCTGTGTAGGGAATTGAGTCTCTTTAAATGGACCTCACTACACCCATCCCATACCGATGACGCGTAATCGATATAAGAACGTATGTGAGCGTTATAAAATAGTTTACGGGTATCTGAATCAGTATAATATTTCAGTTTTGATAACATAAAGAGATTTTTGGCTACTATTTTGCATAAGGCGTCTGTATGAGCTTGCCATTTTAGCTGACTGTCGATTTTAATCCCCAGTACTCGATGTTCATTTACCTGTTCTACCTGACTACCTTTAAGTGAAAGGTTAAGTAATAGAGGCATTATCTGCTGTTTTTGGCGCGTGGCGACTACCATCGATTTCGTTTTGGCTGGATTGATTGATTGATTGTACATTGCTTAACGTCCCGACAGCAACAAGGCTTTCTCAGGACGTGCCTGCACTGCTTGTGAAAAAAAATAAACAGAACATTGAATGTATGTCACCAGCCGGTCAAATACATTAAATAAACCTAACACATGGGGCCTAAATAAAGCTAAGACCATTTAGCAACACACATCCAATATCAAGAGCTACAGGCAGTGCAGACAGTAGTGAGTTTTAAAAAGGCAAATACAGGTGAATGGACAAAGGGTAGACAGAAAACGCATGCCCCAGAATAGAGAGAAAAACCCACCCTGTGGGGCTGACCAGGGTGACCCTGGGAACTAAAAAATACCTAACCCCACCCAAGTCCCCCAGGGCAGACCCGGGTGGGGAACGTTTTGGCTGGATGAACAACCATAGAATTGTTTATACACCAAGCTGATACTTCATGAAGACTTTGTTGTAGGTTGTCGGAAATTACCTGTATATCTTTACTAGTAGTATGAACTGAGGTGTCGTCAGCAAAAAGGTCGCATTGTACATCTTGGCAAGTAATATGTAGAGGCAAATCATTGATAAATAAGCAAAACAGTAGAGGGCCCAGTACAGACCCTTGGGGCACACCGAAGCTTACATCTTTGAGAGAGGAGTATGAGCCATGAACAAGAACCTTTTGTTTTCTTTTAGTAAGGTAAGATGTGAAAAAAGCAACTGCGTCTCCGTTATTGAGGTATGTGTGAAGCTTAGCAGTCAGAATAGTATGGTTAATCAGATCAAAAGCATTCTTAAATTCCAGATAGACTACTCCTGTTAACTGTGACTTATTCATACCCTTGAGCCATGTGTCAACAAGGCGTGTAAGTGCTGTGTGGCATGAATGCTGCGGACGAAATCCGGATTGGAAAGGGTGGAAGAGCTTACGGTTTTCTAGGTAAGCAAGCAGGTGTTTATGAACGTGCCTTTCCAGTGGTTTGGACAAAACAGATAATAAAGAAATAGGCCGATAATTATTAGGATCAGAACGATCTTTTGTTTTTGGAAGTGGAATTACTTTGGCATATTTAAGTTCGTTAGGAAAAGTGTTATGCTGGATACAGAGATTATAAATATAAGTTAAGGATTCTACAATGTATGGGAGAGACAGTTTAAGTATTTTCGGGCTGATGTCATCAGGCCCCGAGGACTTTTTATTTGGAAGGTTACTTATAAGTAAACCCACTTCATGAACAGCTAACATAGGGATGTTGAAGGGGGCTGTGCCCATTGTTCTTTGTTGTCAAAACTCAGACAGCAAATTTGAACGGTGATAAGTGTTATCCTGGCTTGGCGATATTAGAGATTTGGCAATCGAAAGAAAATGGTCATTGAATGTATCAGCAGTAAGATTAGTGGGAATGGTAGTTGCGGTACTTGGAGACCCCCTAGTAAGTGTGTTTAGAAGGCGCCATATAGTAGAGGTATCTTTGCTGTCTTTAACCGTGTCACGAACTAACTTTTTTCTTGCCTCTCTGATCATGTATTTAACACGGTTACGCTGTTGCTTATATTCAGTGAACATTTTATTGCTACGTAGATCGTTTCTAAGCGCCATCGCCTGCATGATTTCCGGAGTAAGCCAGGGAGGAAGAGTGTTAGATTTTACCCTCCTCTCGCGTAGAGGAGCATGTTTATTAAGTACATTTAGGAAAAGAGAGTACCAAATACTGAGGGCGGTATTAGGATCATAGGACAGGAGCACGTCATTAAAAGGAGTATTTTCTAGATCAAATAGAAATTCGTCTTTCCTGAAGTGTTTGAATGTCCTATACGTTATAGTTGTATGGCCGTTCTTTTTTGGTTTAGGGAGTTTAGAAGACCAGGAGCAAGCCACAGGATAATGATCACTAACACTAAGATTTGAGACATCAACGTCAGATTGTACATTGATTGTACATTGCTTAACGTCCCGACAGCAACAAGGCTTTCTCAGGACGTGCCTGCACTGCTTGTGAAAAAAAACCAAACTAAACAGAACATTGAATGTATGTCGCCAGCCGGTCAAATACATTAAATAAACCTAACACATGGGCCTAAATAAAGCTAAGACCATTTAGCAACACACATCCAATATCAAGAGCTACAGGCAGTGCAGACAGTAGGGAGAGTTTTAAAAAGGCAAATACAGGTGAAGGGACAAAGGGTAGACAGAAACACATGCCCCAGAATAGAGAGATAAACCCACCCTGTGGGGCTGACCAGGGTGACCCTGGGAACTAAAAATCAACGTCAGAGACGGCTTTGGGTTTATTAGTATATATGTGGTCAATAAGCGTGGAAGTAGTTGGAGTAATTCTGGTGGGTGATTTCACTAACTGTACTAAGCCAAACAGAGATGACGTTGAGCCCCAGGCGGGGTGCGGCTTAAGTAAATCTATATTAAAATCGCCCAATAGAAGAATGTCGGCCTTCTTTTTTAAAGCTCTGTCAAGGTTATGACTAAACTGATCGTACCACTCAAAAGTTGAGGCGGGATTTCTATATAAGAACCCAATTAATACCGGTTTTGATTTCGGACACTTGACTTCGACCCATACGCACTCCACCCCCATCATTTCTAGGTCGACGCGTCGATGAACTAAATGCTGGATAGAATTATGAATATAGACAGCGATGCCAGTTTGACCGGGAGACAAGGGGTCTCGTCTAATAACTGAAAAATTGGGGATACTGATTGCTGCATCGCTTACACAGGAACTCAGACGCGTCTCACTGAGTCCAAACAGGTGGAACGGTGTAGGATCGTTAATATATACAGATATGTCGGCTAGTTTGTTGTACAAATGAAACACATTGAGGTGCCCTATTCTCATAACTGCACCTTTGATGGAAAATTCGCTTGGACTTATTACAAAATACAGAGTGCACAAGATAAACAATGAAGAAACAATTGAATACAGAAAAACACGGAAATAAAAAATACTATAAAACTATAAAACGATAAAAGGCCACGTAATTGAATAAAAGTCCTCCAGAGAACAAGTAGCCGTTAAGCTACTGAGCTCTCAAAAAAACTCGCTGCGGGAGTGACTGAACCACAAGAAAAAAGTGACGCAACTTGAAACGCCGCATGGAACACCTGTATGTTCGGCTGTCACTAAGTTCCCTTCTTTGTCGTTCCAGTACAATTTTAATTAAATCACTCAAGCTAATAGTCTGTCTCACTGTAAAGACACGAAAGAGGCTGAAAATTAAGTCTTTCTTAAATGAGCACAATCTTTACAGTGTAAACTAACACAGTCTCTGGTGGTAACACTCAATGTTACTGTCACATCAGTTTATGACCAACGCGGCTAGAAGGTAGAACCAAAGTAATCAATAAACAGCACAGTGGATGCAGACAATAACGTTGGTAGTCACTCTAACTGATTTACGGTAAGAACAAGTTACATCTGTAACAATAGCAGTCAGCTTGCCGTGCTCGTGTTCACAATCACCAAATATAAACGTCTAATTAAAGCGTCAGTAAATCAGTGATGAACTAGTTCAACAAATGAAAATTAACCCTTTTGTTCATGCATCCACCGGTGCTGTTTGCAGCATCGGTGGTTGCATGCACAACGGGGTTAAGCAAGTTAGTGGCAGATAAATCCCTGTAGGAAAGGCTGCGGTTAACTTGTCAGTTGATATCGCAGCTAATCAGTTAATAGTAGACACCACCTATTAACCCAACAATGGACAATTAATCCTCCTGTTCATGCATCCATCGGTACTGTTTGCAGCATGTACTGTTTGCAGCATGTACTGTTTGCAGCACCGGTGGTTGCATGCACAGGAGGGTTAATGAGATTATTAGCCGGTAAAGCCCTGAATGAATGGCTGTAGGAGCTGCGCAAGCATGCGCATCCTCTGCGTTGCGTCTAATCCGGGTGTAATGGCAGGGCTCTCCCACCCTCTGGTCGGTGTGGGATTAGCGGTGGCGAGGGCGTGAAGGGCGCTGTTAGAGCCTTGGTCGGAGGGTGGAATGCGCGGAAATTCGCGTTCTGACGGAGTGAACTGCCCGGCGTGACCTTGCTGGGGACAGAATGTCGGGGGGTAACCAGGCTGGGCAGAGTTGTAACTGGCATTGTCAGACATGTTGAACTGGGTTTGAGCAGAATGGTCTTGGCAAATTTGAGACTGTTGAAAATGGGCTTGAACGTGGTTGGAATTAGCTTGGCTGGGAGGGGTTTGGTTGTTGTGGGGGTGGGCGTTGATGTGGGCATGGTTGGGGTGGGAATGGTTGGGATGGGTATGGACTTTGAAATTGTTTCCTCCATTTGCTTGTCCCCATCCTGTGCCCCTGCCAGAAGCCTGATTCTGGTAGTGCTGTGGTCCTCGATTTTGAGGGTTGGTAGGCGCATGACGATCCGCTTTCGGCACATCGTATCCCGGTGAGCGGCGTGCTGCTCCGGCGAACCTGATGGCGAGTGCCAGTCGCTTGGTGCCTTCCTCTGTCAGGTGACTTCTGTCTCTCTGGAACAGAGTCTGACGCGGCGCAAGATTAGCTGTCAAGAAACGGGGGACATGGTCGATGTAGGGGATCTTGACCTGCTCACACACAGCCCTGAGATTGTCGTTGGAAGCAAACACAGCCTTTGCCAGGTAATGTTCAGTTCCACCTGGAATAATGCAGGATATGTACACAGCGGCGCTGGGAAAGGCTGAGCGTAGGAAACGGAAGAGCTGGTCCCAGGACTGCTTGCTGACGGCGCCCACTTTGCAGCTGTTGATACCAACATGCGTCGTCACACGGCGGATGTGGGGCACTGGTGGCAAAGTGCGGAGCCACTCAGTGACATCAGCTACAGTCAGGCCGGAGACAGACAGATTCTGTACAAGGGCACCGTCGACAGACATCCTGCGCTCGTCAACACCTTTCAGCACAGAATCCCCGATTAACAGCGTGTTGACACCTGGTCGTACTTGCAGGAGCTGAAGCTGTTCTAGGGGTGCATTGTCCTTAGCGCTGATGTTACTGTCGTTGGTAATGCGGGTGGAGGTATCGTGTCCTCGTCTGTTCTCGGGTGCATTTTCCTTAGCGCTGATGTTACTGTCGTTGGTAATGCGGGTGGAGGTATCGTGGCCTCGTCTGTTCTCATCCAACTCAGACAATACAGAATACCGGTTTTTAACTGGAACTTGCACGAGGAGTGTGTTGTCGGTCGTGGTAGAGTCTTTAGGGGGAGGGGACATGAGGGATTGTGAGACACTATCTTTTTGGGGTGAGCATTTGGGGGCGTTGGGGGTTTCGTTGGCTGGTTCAAAATTCTGGGTGTTGCTGCAGGCACTGGCTTTAGACAGGGATTCCACTTGCTTTTTTAGGTCTTTTAGTCTACTGGCATGGTTGTCTCTACTGCTAGCCAGTTGAGTCACTTTCTCATTTAGCCTGACGTGGTCCGCTGAGAGTCCTTCTACAGCTGAGTTAATGCTTTCTGCATATTCCTCAACTGCCTTTCTCCCACTTTTCGCCTTGACCTCGTTATCTCGCACAAGGCAGTCCATCTCTGCAAGGGTCTTAGTGTGTGCAGCACACTGGTTCTTGACATTAGCCAGTTCAGTTTGCACTTCTTGTAGCTGGATTTGGAGGCACCTAATAGTAGCTACGTTCAGGGCTAGTTGCTGCTGCATTCGCGCAACGCACGTTAGTTCTGGGTTTTGTGCTATTTGTGCTAGAGTTGCGAGTGAAATGGGCTGATCAGCGGTTGTTGTCGAGAGGTCGCAAGGCTGGTAAAATGTAATGGCCGGCTGGCTGACCTGGGTTAAGGACACATGAGTAATCAGGTCAGATAAAGAGGGACTGCTGTTATCACCTGAGGCGCTGCTGGGGACTGAAGAGTCGGCATCTTTGGATCCACTGACGTCAGTCGTGTCACTGGCCGACAAGTCATCTCCCGAGGCGCTGCTGAGGACTGAAGAGTCGGCATCTTTGGATCCACTGGCGTCAGTTGTGTCACTGGCCGACACGTCAGGATTAGTTTCGATAGCCTGGGCTGGAGTTATGTGAGTCTTGTCAGATTCAGATGCAGTGTGTTTCGCTTCCGTGGCTGGTGGCTGCGGTATGTGGGTAGTGCTTGCACTAATCTCCTTTGTGCATTCAGCCGAAACGTCACTGACGGCATCTTTGGTCAGAGATGAGACCGCACTAATCTCATCAGTGCAGTCAGACGGAACATCGCGGGCAGTGGGTAGAGGTGACGGGATTTCAGGTGCGGACTGGGATTGAGAGGAGGCCATGTTGTCTACAGTGTCTTTTAACATCCGAAATTCTTCATCGACCCATTCTTGGCAGCAGTTTCCTTGAATAGTAACAGTCCCTGTGGTGTAACATACAGTTATTGTGACGAGTTTCTTCGATCCATTCCACAGTTGCACAAGTGTTTCAAACAGTTTGTTGGTGTACGGAGGGTCAATGGGAACAGGTGCACTCAGTACGCTTTGCTTCTTGTCTCTGTCTTCCCAGCGCAGATTCACACCTGTGGGCATAAGCTCTTCAACATACAGCGTATGCAGGACACGTCGCCATAGGGGAACTCTTGCTATGTCGGACTCAAACTTTACTTGGATCGGGTCTCTCGTTCGGATAATCTTTTCAAGGGAAAGGCGAGAGTTTGATGAAGAGGAGCGTGTGGAGGGGCCCATTGTAAGGGGATGGTGGTGTCGCCATAGTCACTTACTCGAGGTGTGACGACATGTTGGTCGCTAATCAGCTGGACACCTACTTGAAAGGATAAGTCGCCAGCCAAAGCTGGCCGACAAGTCAGTACGTCCGTCAGTCTTACAAGGTCACTCAACCATGATGCCACTCAGCTTCACAGATCACGGCTAAGCCAGAGTTGTATCACACACGAAGCGTGAGGAGAGTGTGGCGCAGCATCCGCATGATCGTGGCCGATGTTTGTAAACACTGGCGAGTCAACAGCAGAGCCGAGTTTAGCAGAGCCGAGTTTTACTGTAGCGTTTGTGTGGCGTTATCAGCTCTGACTCGGCTACGTTTGACAGACTCAGAGGCGGTGTGATGTATGCCAGACCGGCACTGACCCCAATTCCATGCGCTGAGTGCGCGCAACGATAAACCACCTACAACAGAGAAATATAGGAAGCGCGGTTTTCGACTGCGCGCCGTGTACAGCCGTTGTAGACCGGGCCCATATCAGTGAAGACTGAACAAAGAAATCTGTGAAAAGTATAAATAATCCACGAGAATCGTAGAATGTCACGAAAATAACATCACCATTGTGTAGAGGATCATATCACAAGTCCACAGGTATAAAATTCCAGCATGTGCACCTTGTATAGCCTACACAAATCACTGCTCAGTAAGAGCGAAATCAACTGCGTGCGATCGCACTGAGAGAGAGAGAGAGAGAGAGAGAGAGAGAGAGAGAGAGAGAGAGAGAGCTTTGGTTAGGCCACCTTTTCTAGGACCCTCTCCGTGTGGAACAAGCAGTGCTGTCCCTAGAGAACTCACAAACCAGAT
Organism: Semisulcospira habei; assembly: GCA_036245525.1. Lineage (NCBI taxonomy): Eukaryota > Metazoa > Mollusca > Gastropoda > Semisulcospiridae > Semisulcospira > Semisulcospira habei. The sequence goes on from BTPG01000003.1 coordinate 446,736, forward strand.
AGGTGAGGCTAGCGCTGGCAGAATTGTCAGTACTCAAACCAAGGGAAATCACAGCGCTGGACAGACAACAGTTAGATCCCCTGCCCCCGCCTATCAGGCGATTGGGTGCCTGATAGGCGGGGGCAGGGGATCTAACTGTTGTCTGTCCAGCGCTGTGATTCCCCTTGGTTTGAGTACTGTTCCTAGAGAAGGCTGCTTGGTCGTTCAGGGTGTGCCGAGTAATGTTGTCATCCTCAGGTCAACATCAGGCGACCAATATCCTGAACCGCCTGCATGCAGGTTTAAGACTGCGGCTTCCAGTGACATCTTTCACCTGCCGTTTTGCCCCTCGCCCGTCGCTACAGGACTTTGAAAGTTCAGTGTCATAGTCCGTGGGCGTTTTCTAAAGCCTGCGCGGTGGAGCGTTTTAGTGGAGTGCTGTGTGCGCAGTACTGGCCCCACCCTTTAAACCCTTGGTTCGTTTGCCATGGCCTAGCAAGCTGGGACGGTGGCATCGAGGTCCTCAGGTCGTAGGTTTTATATCAGACTGTCCTTGTCTTAGTCTCTGGCTCAAAAGCCTTCCCCGGAGACACGGGGGCTTTGATGTCAGGGGTTTCCTCCCTTAGCCTTTCCGCAGCCAAGCGGCCAGGCCTGCAAGGCAGCAGGGGACTCGTGGGGGCCGGGGTCGTCTATGTCCCGTGCAGATGTGAACATCTGCCCACTGCCCAGACGGTGACACTTACCAGAGTGTCACCGTCATAGGCGGGGAAGTGGCGCAGTGGTTAAGGCTTCTGCCTCCAATGCCAAATGTGCGATGTTCGATACCGGGTTCAGGCGTTGGATTGTTCTCTTCTGGTAAGTATCATCGTCTGTTTACGTTAGATATCCACTTATCTGCAAGTATGGTTAGGGTGTAGTGGGCTCTGGATAGAGGTAGTACCTTTGCTGTTCGGCAGCTGCGTCCTACATAGGACGGACGGGCATCACTGGTCCTCATCCATCTCCTTAATCTCTCACGTGCTGGCTCCAAGCGCCACAACCTGGCAAACCACTTCAGCTGGTGGGCTAAACCACGTGAGGGGGTGGTGTTCACATTGCACCACTAGGCGGATGAGCTGTTTCTGACAGCCAACGGCTAGAGGACGGAGGAGATCAGGTTGGATCCAACGGCCAAATGTGTAAACCCTTCAAATCAGGAGTGGAGCCCCGAAGGCAGAGAGTTGCCTGTATTAACGCACTGTTCTAGCAGCTCCTGCAGCCAAATTGATGCCAAACGTACTGCTTTGCATTCCTTTTGATACATCAGCGAGGCCGAGAGGGGGATCTTGACGACTGGGCATCCCAGGATCTCCATACACTTCGCCCAGGCTTGCGCACTGGAGAGGTCACTCCAGTGACTGACCCAGCAAGCGCATACTCCATTGTCTTTCGAGACAGGATGCCGAACATGGTTATCGCTGTATGACAGGAATACTTTGGACGAAACCCAGACTGGAAGGGATAAAGCATATTTGTTTTGGTCTCTAAATACTGAGTCAAATGTTTGTGCACACGTCGCTCGAGAGGTTTGCTGAACACTGACAGTAACGAAATCGGTCTATAATTATTCCGATTTACCCTGTCCTTGGATTTCAGTAGTGGAATTACTTTTGCAATTTTAAGGTGTGTTGGAAATACACACTGATGGAGACACAGGTTATAAATATATCTCAGCGATTCAACAATGTAAGGCAGAGATCGTTTCAGAACTTTATGATTTATGTCAACAGGGCCTGATGACTTCTTGTTTGTGAGACTACTTATGAATTTACCTACTTCATGTATTGCAATCGATGGAATGACAATGGGAGACACAGTTGTCTGATTGCAGTAGTCATTTAAAACATCAAAACACTTATCATTGACATTGCCTTGTGTTGAAAAACTTCAGCAACAGATAGGAAGTGACTATTAATCATGTAAGCGGATAGATCACTAAGGATTACCGTGGATACACTAGAGCCTCGGGTAAGGGAATTCAGGACGCGCCAAATAGCTGACCCGTCTTTGTTGTTCTTAATAGTATTTCTTACAAAGGCTTTACTCGCTTCGTGTAACATATACTTTGATGCGATTATGCTGCTTTTTAAACTCGCCAAACTTCTTTTTTTCTCCTGAGGGTGTTCCTAAGCTCCATGGCCTGCATCATTTCTTTTGTAATCCATGGGGGTAGTACCGCGCTTTTGACACGCCTCTCCCTGAGGGGTGCGTGCTTGTTGAGTACCTCGAGGAACATGTTGTACCATGCAGATAAAGCAACCTCTAGATCGTTGGACTCGGTTATTGCATCAAAGCACGCATTACAAAGATCATTTAAAAATGAGTTTTATTAAATATGTTTAAAAGAGAGATATTTTACGGTGATATGACAATCTTTTTAGTCTTTGGAATTTGCGCAGCCCTGTTACACACTACAAGGAAAATGATCGCTAATGCTCAAGTCGGAAACAAGAAACGGCAGTCACAGATTTAGGTTTATTGGTTTATGAAAAATGAGTTTTATTAAATATGTTTAAACATGGTATATGAAAGTGAACCATGCAGCAGTTATCCTATTGGGTGACTGCACCAGCTGCAACAGCCCAAATAAGGAAGATGTTGTTTTCCATGCGGTGTTGGGTTTCATTAAATTGATATTGAAATCACCCATTAGAAAGATGACGGCGTTTACTTTATAGACTTTAAGTTACAGGTAAAATCGTCTTACCAACTAAAATCAGCCGCCGGGGTACGGTACAAAAGCCTACGTATGATGGATCAAAAACAAATGACGTTTTACTTCAATCCACACCCACTCAACAACTGCGGTTTCTAGATCGTGCCATCTACGGACTAAGTGTTGAATAGACTGGTGGATGTAGCCGGCAATGCCTGTTTGGCGTGGGGAGGAAGGATCTCTTCTAATTACAGAATAGTTAGGGATACTGATGGCTTCATCACTGATGTTCGAGCTCAAGCATGTTTCAGTGACTCCAAGCAAGTGAATCGGTGACGGTGTGGGATCGTTAAGAAAACAAGCTAAGTCAGGTATCTTATTGTAAAGATGAAACACGTTAAGACGACCTACACGTAAGGTACATTCCCATTTGCCTGCTTTCGCCATTGAGGCTAGCACAGGCATAAGAGACTATGACACAAAAAGAATATAAACGTTTTCAGAACACACACACAAAAACCACACACACACACAAGCAGCAATTATACAGAGTGTAAATCGGACAAGCAATGGTGAACCGTCACACACAACTACACAAAATAATTTTATAAACTTACAGTGCATGAAAACAAATTAAAGCAATAGCGCGTTTTCTGCAAACTAGATAATGTCCAGATCTGCTCAATAAAATGTCAAGCAACGAGGCTGCACAGTCAATACCACAGAGCCAGCGGAAAAGACTATTTTCCATTCGTCCAGTGGTTTGAGTGCAGAGGTTTTAAGTGATCTCTGATTCTTATATAATGTGGCACAGCGCACAAACTAAGTCACGTGTTGCGCTTTTCAACAATTAAGTCACAATCACGTTAGTCACAAGCTGTAAGACGTGTAGCTTTATCATATGTATAGTGCAGTGTTCTTGCCTTGTACACCAAAACCTGTAGACAATGTCACTAGCAACACATCCCGCAACAGTCACCATTGGCCAACAGACTTATACTGTCAAGAGACATAACGTGCACACACACTAACGACATACAAAGGCAAAATGAAATGTTCCGATAGGGAAAGTATGATGATAGTCACAAGCTATAATCAAGTGTGGCGTTGCAATATGAGATAAAGGCACCGTTCAAACTTTCATATTTAACGCGTTTACGTCTTTTGGTGTGCACACAACTAACATTTCATAAATATCGGATTAGGAACGCGCATGTGCGCCGCGTATGAATAACCAATAATTAATATTTCGTTGTTGTTTTTTTCTTTATCAAGACAAATGAGGGGTAATGGATTATTACCAGATAGTCACGTGCAGCGCTCATGCGCGCTGCAAAGGAGTAACCGATAATTAGTAGTTGCAATTATCAAGACTAAGGGATCGGTATCGGTATCGGTAAAAGTATTGGATACTCAGAAGCAACGCTCATGTGCATTACGAGGGAGTAATCCACAATTAGTACTTCGGTAGGAAAGGCAGCAGTAGTTGGGCGATGATCTGCATGGCCTGGGCTGAATCGTGACTATGTTTGCCCGTTATCCTGATTTTTCTTACCCTCGGGGACCTTTGATCACGCTTGTGGCGGGCGCAGCAAACGGGTGACCGTGTGGTACATACCCACAGGCCTGCGGTGGTTGTATGGCCACGGTGGGGCCGGGCCGCCGTGGTGTGACGTCATGAAAGGCCCGCCGTGACCCTGTTCAGCTCCGTAGAGAGAATCGGGGCCGGTGTGGGGGGTGTATCGGTTTCGGCGTACCAGTTCCTGATATTTGGACAAATGACCGGCGCCCCCGGGAGAAGCGTCATGATGACTGTCCTGGCAAGGATGGCTTATGAAAAGCATGTCCACACTCATCTGCTGGAATTTGTTGAAGAAAAGTCTCTACTAAATCAGTAACAGTTAGGTTTTGAACCTAAACATTTTTTTTCATCCCGCTTTAGTCCGTATGGTCGACACATGGCTCTGCAATATAAACAGAAGCAAGATGTCTGGAGCTGTTTTCCTAGATCACAAAAAGGCTTTTGACCTTATTAACCATGAGATTTTACTGCAGAAACTAGACTGCTATTTCAGCTATAACAGCCCAAGGGCACTCCATTTGTTTTCGTTCATATCTTCTAGGGAGAATTCCAGCTGTATACGTCAATGGTACTTACTCTTCTGAAATGTACGCTGAGTTTGGATTGCCCCAGGGATCCATCCTAGGACCTCTACTTTTCTGCTTGTTAATACATGATTTACCATAATATATATCCAGTCCTAATACCTAGTGTGACATGTTCGCTGATGACTCAACTCTTCATGCGGACGGGAAAACTCTACCTGAAATATCAGACACTCTTCGACATAGTCTTCAAGAGGTCTCCTAAGTAGGGAATGTAGAAACAATGAAATGCTTGTTAATCCAAAAACAAAACAAAACAAAAAAACATGCTTCTCACAACGAGACAAAACCATCAGCTGCGCCCTCCTGAGCAAGTCAAGGAGCTTAGATTGCTCGGGGTGACCGTTGATGAACAGCTATGCTGGCAACCCCACTTCATACAGCTGGGGAAAACTCTAGCCCCGCAAAATATTTCTATTGTTAAAACATAAGTCTATTATTAACCCCAAAACACACAAATTGTTTTTAGTTTGTTAATTCTTATATAAAACCACACATTGACTACGCCTCGACTGCTTGGGACACCTGCAGCGAGGCTACATTGAAGAGGATTACCTCGCTGTACAAACGCGCAGTTAAACTGATTAATCTGTCCTCTGTATAACCTCTGATGAGAGGCTTGAGGCAATCGGGCTCCTTACAGTTATGAAACACCTTTTGACCAACAAATGCCGTGCTGATGCACAAGGCCCTGAACGAGAAACCCCTCTTCTACTTGTCTAAGCTATTTAATCAAGGCACAAAGGTTTACAGCACCTCCAGGAGAAGGTTCACCATTGAGAGACCCCGTATTGATCTATTTAATCCTAGCCTTTCGTACTCGGGTGCAAATCTGAGGAACTCACTTCCTCGACATTTGCAGCTAACTAAAAGCCTGCCTTTGTTTAGGAAGAGAGTTTTCGAGTGCCAAAAAAGGCCAAAAATTTCTAATACATAGTCCTTTTTATAGTTTATTTACCTTAGTTTGTTCATTTGACTCTTTGCACATCTAACTGCACTGTGAGTGTGTGTGCGTGTGTGTGTGTGCGCGCGCGTGCGCGCGTAAACGTGAGTTAGTACGTGCTAGCGTGTTTGTGGGTGTGGGTGTGGGTGTGGGTGTGGGTGGGCGCATGTGCATGTATGTGTGTGTACTGCCGTTAAACTGATTTTGCTTTGTTTACAAACGAAGCTTATTTTATCAATGTATGTATATGTCATTTGCTTTTATTGAATTGTTGTTCTGTGTTCAATCAGTAGTTTAACAAGGACAGATATGAAAAGAAGCCTGTGTGCCTATTGTCTCCATCATTGAAAAATAAAGGTGTTATTCATTCATTCATTCATTCATTTATTCATTCATTCATTCTTCTTCAGAATAGATATGCTACGCCAGACCACAGAGTTTACGAATGGCGGGAATCGCCGTGTGTCCGTCTTTATTTTTGTGGCTAGTTTGTTTGATTCAGAGGGTGGGTTAGAGTAGAAGGAGATGGATTCCTGTCGCTAAACGAGCCCAGAGAGCGTATTTTGTTCAATCCGTAGGGATTTGTGTTTGCCGACGTGTGTGTTGATCAGATTTTGGCTTATAGAGTAGGGAAATGAATCAGCATAATAAGCCTAAAATTATGAACAACTCTGAATGTTCATAAACGATAAGGCATGTGAGCTCCAAACAATACGGTAGACTATAGGATGAAATCTTCACCTTGTTTAATTTGGCGGCATTAACGTAAATCTACCGTGCTCTCAAACAACAATCTGCTCCCACTGGACGAGAAGGGGTTCAAGTGCATTAAGGATCTAATAATGGGTCGGGCGGGGAGGCACAATCAAGGATTCGCGATGATTTATTTTAATAATAATAATAAATAGTTCTTGTATAGCGCTGTTCTCCATGAAAACACTGGACTCACTGCGCATGCACAACAGCACACCCTCTCTCTCAGACACACGCACACACCACTTTAAACCACACACCATCTCTTCCCAAAACCTTACATTCACTTTCTCTAGGATCAAAATAAAAGGCAATCAACAGTTTCTGCGAATACAGAATCCACCAAAAGTGACATTCTCGTCTCGCGATCGACAGAGGACTCTTTTCAACAGTCAAAAACTCTAACAGGGGTAGAAAAATTAAATCATAGGGTGATGGGTGGGTGGGTGCGTGGAGAGGGTGGAGAGGGGTGGGGGTGAGTGCGTAAAATGGAGCTGCATGAAGAATTCTAAGTAAAAACATAACAGTATGAGCATCAGGAGTGTAGGGGGTCTGGATAGAGGTTGTACCTTGCTGTTCGGCAGCTGCGCCCTACACTATGATAGGGCGGACGGGTATCACTGTTACTCATCCATCTCCTTAATCTCTCACGTGCTGGCTCCAAGCACCACACCCCGGCAAACCACCTCAGCTGGTGGGCTAAACAACGTGAGGGGGTGATGTTCACACTGCACCACTAGGCGGATGAATTGTTTCTGACAGCCAACGGCTAAAGGACGGAGGAGATCAGGCTTGATCCAACGGCCAAATGTGGGGGAGTAAACCTTTCAAATCGGGAGTGGAGCCCGGAAGGCAGGCACCTGCCTGTATTCCAAACTGGTGCCAAACGTACTGCTTTGCATTCCTTTGGACTACATCAGCGAGGTTGATTTGGGGAACTTAACGACTGGGCATCTCAGGATCCCCTTACAATTCGCCCAGGCTTGCGCCCTGGAGAGGTCATTCCAGTGCCGCTGCCCCAGCGACAACACAACACGGGCGACAGCAGTTACGAGTTATATGCCCAGAGTGGATTGGCGTAAGCTCGGGCGCTACGGGTTGTCTCCGACGGTCGGAGGGATCATCGCGTCCCACTGGTCAGCTATCGCCCGCCTAAAACTGGGCAGCCCCCACTTAGTAAGGTGCTGACCCGCCACAGTCTGCCTGCTCCAATGGGTGCCTGGAGCTTAGGGACACGACTGAAGAGCAGACTGTATACCCTGCACCAGACAAAACAACAAGAAGAAAGAAAAAAGTCATCTTGCGGCTGGCAAGCTGGAATGTCAAAACCATGTACCCTGGCTACTCTGACGATTTACAACAAGTCGACGAGGTCAGGAAGACAGCTATTATCAATCGTGAGCTGAAACGACTGAACATTGACATTGCCGCCCTTCAGGAGACTAGACTCCTTTCCAGTGGCAGCCTCAGAGAACAGGATTACACGTTCTTCTGGCAGGGAAACGAACCTGGGGAGCATCAAAGACACGAAGCTGGATTTGCAGTGTCCAACTCCATGCTGTCTTCAAATGAGCTCCCTCTGGAGGCACACCCAGAATCCTCTCACTCCGCCTCTCTGCCTCTTCAGGTGCAGTCAACATCCTTAGCATCTTCGCGCCTACACTCTGCTCCTCAGCTGAGATAAAGGATAAATTCTACGAAGAGCTTGAGATCACCATCAAATAGATCCCTACCATAGAACACCTATTCCTACTCGGCGATTTTAACGCTCGGATTGGAGCCGACCACAACTCCTGGCCCCGTTGCATTTTCATTTTGGCATCGGCAAGCTCAACGAAAAAGGACAGAGACTGCTAGAATTATGTTCGTACCACGACCTATGTATCTCAATTACGTTCTTCTCTACCAAACTCTGCCACCGAGTGTCCTGGCGACACACCAGATCACGTCACTGGCACCAGTTGGATCTCATCATTACCAGAAGACCGTTGCTGAACTGCGTTCTTACTACCCACAGCTATCACAGCGCCGACTGTGATACTGACCACTCACTCGTTGGGAGCAATGTACGTCTCTACCCCACGCGGATCCACAACTCCAAGCAGAAAGGACGGCCACATATCAACACAACTCTGACATCTGTACCAAAAGTTTGCACACGGCTCGCTAGGAAACAACGCTGAAGAGAAGTGGAGCCACGTTCGGGACGCCATCTACAATTCAGCCATGGCAACCTTTGGCAAGAGGGGGAAGAAAAGCCCAGACTGGTTCGAAGCAGGAATAACCAAACTTGAACCAGCTATCACAGTCAAACGTGCAGCACTGCTGACTACAAGTGCGAACCTTCAGAGAAGGCACTAGCTGCACTCCGAAAGGCCAGAAGTAATGCTCAGCGGATCGCCAGAATATGCGCCAACGACTATTGGCTGAATCTCTACCAGAGCATCCAGCTCTCCACCGACTTTGGGAATATCCGCGCCATTTATGAGGGCATAAAGAAAGCATTGGGTCCAAGCACCATTAAGATCACCCCCTTGAGGTCCACTACTGGAGACATCATTACGGACCGCGGCAAGCAGATGGAGAGATGGGCCGAGCACTACCAGCAGCTGTATTCGAGGAAGAACGACGTCACTGACACTGCAGTGGAGACCATCTCCGTGATGGAAGAACTTGATACTCTGCCCACTGTAGACGAACTCAGCACGGCAATTGACTCCTTAGCATGTGGTAAAGCTCCAGGCAATGACAGTATTCCCTCAGAGGTTATCAAGGTTGGCAAAAAGAGTGTCATCCTTGACCACCTCCATGAGCTTTGACGTCAGTGCTGGAAGGAGGGAACAGTCCCTCATGACATGCGGGATGCCAAAATCATTACGCTCTACAAGAGCAAAGGATACCGCAGTGACTGTAATAGCTATCGAGGCATCTCCTTGCTAAGCACTGTGGGGAAGGTCTTCGTCCACGTGGTGCTGAACAGACTCCAAGTGTTGGCCAAACGCGTTTACCCAGAGACGCAGTGCGGCTTCAGACCTCAGAGATCAACAGTTGACATGATCTTCTCATTGAGACAGCTGCAGGAGAAGTGCCGAGAGCAGAGACAGCCACTTTACATCGCCTTCATCGACCTGACCAAGGCCTTCGACTTGGTCAACAGAAGAGGTCTCTTCACCCTATTACACAGGATTGGATGTCCCCCCAAGCTTCTGAAGATGGTCAAATCCTTTCATGACAAAATGAAAGGTACCGTACAGTATGATGGCTTATCCTCAGAACTCTACCCGATCAGGAGCGGCGTGAAGCAAGGCTGCGTACTCGCCCCTACACTTTTCGGCATCTTCTTCTCCCTGCTGATGCGCCATGCCTTCAGTCAGTCAGAAGGCGGCGTCTTCATCCACACTATGAGTGAAGGCAGCCTCTTCAACCTCTCACGTCTGCGCGCAAAGACCAAGGTGCGCAGGGTCCTGATTAGAGAGATGCTGTTTGCTGATGATGCTGCTTTGACTTGGGCAGTCTCGTTAGCAGCTTCGCTCGCGCCACCGATGAGTTTGGGCTGACCATCAGCCTTACGAAGACAAACATCATGGGCCAGGATGTTAGCAGCACCCCTTGTATCTCTTCAGGCGATCACACCCTCGAGGTAGTGAAGAACTGTACATACCTTGGCTCAACTATCTCCAATAACCTCTCTCTGGATAACAAACTGGACTCCAGAATCGGCAAGGCATCAACAGCGATGGCTCGCCTGACCAAGAGAGTGTGGAACAACAGCTTGCTTACCATCAACACTAAGTTGAAATTGTACCAGACCTGTGTGGTCAGCATTCTTCTCTACAGCAGCGAGACGTGGAGTTTGTACACCCGTCAAGAGCGCAGAATTAACTCTTTCCATCTGCGCAGCCTGAGGAGAATCTTGGGTATCACTTGGAAGGACCGTGATCCAAATACTGAAGTTCTGGCCCAGGCAAACATTCCTAGCATGTACGCACTCCTTTCACAAAGACGAATACGCTGGCTCGGTCATGTCTGCCGCATGCAGGATGGTCGGATTCCTAAGGACATCTTGTATAGTGAGCTCGCTTCCGGCACCAGACCAACAGGCAGACCAGCGCTTAGGTACACAGATGTCTGCAAGCGTGATCTAAAAGCTTAGAACCCACCACCGCAGATCGTGCCAGCTGGCGGCTCGCAGTGAAGGCCAGCATAAAGCTGAGCAAAGGAAGGAGAGAAAGCCAGTGGAAGGAGAAGAGGCAGCGCAGACGAAAGAAAGAAGAGCCAGTGCCCACAGCAACAGTCATAGGATTCACCTGTAGCAAATGCAACAAACACTGCCGCTCTCGCATTGGACTGATTAGTCACAGCAGGCACTGCAAATCTTAAAAACGGACTAAACAAAGCAAGCACATATAATCCATGTCTTCTGAGACAGAATAATGCAAAAAATGAGCATCAAAGCTCATGGGGTACTTACAGAGGCAAAGCAATCAGTTCCAAAATCTTCAGTCCAGTAGCAGTACTGCAGTCTCTCTCATTTAACCAAAACAAACAAAGGTTCAATTAAATTACAACTGAATCTTCAGTCCAGTAGCAGTACTGCAGTCTCTCTCATTTAACCAAAACAAACAAAGGTTCAATTAAATTACAACTGTTCATGAATTAATTTAATTGGTTGACTAATGTTCAGCAGTGCACCCTGCTGACCCCAAAGATAGTTACCAGAAATCAAGAGGAAACAATCTAGCAGTAATTGCAAGAGTTGTTTCTTTAAGACAGTAAAGACTAGTGTACATATTATTATACAATGAATGCTTATAAATCGCACACAAAAAAAAAAAAAGGAAAAAAAAAGAAAAGAAGAGAAAATGATACACGAATAAACAAACAAACACAGTGACCAAAAGACCACATCATCACACACCCCGCAGCTTCATCCCAATCCAGCGTCCTCGCTGGTTGGTCCCATCTGCAAAAGCATGGGGGGCAAAACCTAACAATGCACAAACAAGATAACAGTACATGATCAACAAAACCAAACAAACTTCAGTACAGAAACTATTAACCCATTAATGCCCAAATTTTTTTTCAAAGTGCAAATTAGTTTATATTATGGATAATTGTCTACAATAGACATGTGTTGATCAAATTTTGATTAAAACTTTGAAATTTATCATTTAGACAATAAAATGTAGATGTCCCAAAAATGGGACGGTGGGCAGGAATGGGTAGGGGTTTTTCATTTTTCAAAGAGTGAACACAAGAACCAAAATACTGAAACTAGTAAACTTTTATTGAAAGAAAATGTAATAATTGAGGTGAAAACAAAGTAAACACAACAAAACAATATTTTGATTTAAATTGCTTTTAGGTATCTTTAGAGTACAAGAAAATCATAACTATTAAAAGAAGGGGAAAAAAAGAAGAAACAATTGCAAGTAAAGGACAGTTTCAATTTTGTCAATTTTTTTGTGATGTCCAGCTGTCACTGTCTTAGGTGATTTTAGCACCACATAAGCTGTTAAGAGTTTCAGTGAGTATGGTACTGCTGGAAGCATTTGTCGTGGAGGCCAACCTTGCACTTAGCACAGCGGCGCTTAGTCTTCTTCCCGCATGATGCACATCTCAGTTGAGTAGGCCAACTTTGAACAAGATGGTCAACACGGTCAAACCTGACCTCTGTTGGGACACGCTTGTCAAGAGATACAAATCCTCTTGGACGACCAGGCCCTGCATGACCAGCTCGTGCAAGATAGACTCTGACAACGCTCCTGCGGATAAGGAGAAGGTCCAAAGGGTTGTCTTTCGCTACATCTGTGTTCCTGTAGAGGTGCCAGGCTTGTTGGATACTGAGGTCCAGACAATAGGCAAAGATGGGCCACCACCACTTCTTGCAGCGAATGACCGTTCTGTACTTTGCCACATTCTGGTCTGTGCGGTCCACACCGCCCATAGTGTTGTTGTAATGGCGGATCATGAAGGGTTGAGGAATGGTGACTTGCTTTGATTCAGCCCTTGACCATCTCTTGGCTGTCTGAAGTGGATGCACTCCTACATTGTTTGAAACAATATTGACTATGTTGTTGTCATTCCACCGAACAATAGTGAGGCCAGTCTTTGTGTCGGTTGCATGGTCATAGGTTCCCTTTGGTGTCTTCTTCATCTCGTTTACATCCCTCAAAGGGCAATCCTGAAGGCGATTTGCACGTATCGTTCCTGTGCATGCAATGTTTTTCTCTGTCAAAACATCCACCAGCTGCAGGCTTGTGAACAAATTGTCAAACGTGAGATGGTATGAGCTGCCCTCTTCTTCTTGCAGCTCTGCAATGAGATCAACAACAACCGAACCCCCCATTCCAAGTCCTGGGTATTCAGTTTGGTGTCCTCTTGCACCTTGATAGGGCTCAAACTGGACGACATAGCTCAGAGGCGTGCTCAGCATCCACATCTTATAACCAAACCTGATTGGTTTGCCTCGTATGAATTGTTTGCAACTGTGCCGTCCATAATAAGGCACCATCGACTCATCGATACTGAGATTTTGTGTCTGGACAGCTTTGAAGAAGGTCAGAAACTTTTCATTCATGTGTGTCAGCAACGGCCGAACTTTGCTCATCTTGTCAGCAGCATCCAGATGTGCGTTATCACTGACATGGAAATACCGCAGCATTTCTTCAAAGCGGTTTCTTGACATAGCAGACTGAACAGCATCCTTCCCCACATCCTCATCTGAAGACCAATACATTCTTCTCCTGGGCACAGGACTGTATCCAGACAGGAGTAGAATGGCAAGAAAGGTCTGGATCTCTTCAGGTGTGGTTGAAAATGTCAAGTTGCCCTTGGACCGTGCATATATGTTGCTAAAATCAGCAAAGGTTTCAAGGATTTCTTTGTCAAAGAAGCACTCAAACAGATCAACTGGAGAAGAAGGCATTTTCGACAGGTCAACATCTGTCTTGTTCCAGGAAAAGCGTTGCTTTTGCCTATTTGACAGATCTGTATTTCTCCACTTTCGCTGATTTATTGCTGCTTTCTTTGAAGATGGAGCTTTAGTTGCTGCAGGCCGTGTTACTTTCCTTTTTCTCCCCATGGATGTAGAAGGAATAGGTGCTGCATCGTCTGACTCCAAGGATTCTGAATCCCCAGATGCATCTTGCACTGTCCCTGTGGCAGCAGGAGCACTCTGAATAGGAGCACTGATATTCTCTGATACATCAGCAGATTCCTCCATCTCATCATAGGACACTTTTTCACCCTGTCTCCGGATAGTGACAGTAGCAGGAGCCTGCAGCTGATTTCTGTTTAGGTTGGAGACAGTACCATCTTCATCTTCGTCTCCGCTGTCTTCATCGGTGTCTTCATTTGTAGGAGGGGGTTCAATAAAGATGTCAGCTTCTTCAAAGTTAGCATCATCTTCCAGCATTGATACCACTTCATGAACAGTAAAAATCCTGGACAAAAGCAGAAAAAAACAGTGTATGTAGTATAAGCAAAAACCCCTCCCCTCTCGTGCCCACCGTCCCATTTTTGGGACGGTAACTCTAACATATACAGATCAGTACATATTCAAGCTATCATCAAACTGACAAAAACATATCCAGATAACAGTATAGTCTCTAGGTTTTGTTCTTAGTGTTATATATAAAAGTGTAATGTAAAAAAAGTAATCCTTACCTTTTGTTGGTTGCCATGTTGATGCTGCAGGCACCAGCTTTTTTTCTGCAAATGGCAGCTCTCACTGCTAGTGTGAAGGGAAAGTACTCAAACAAAAACAATGCCTGGATGCAGTGATCTCCCCTGATTAACACAATAGGCTGCTGAGTCACAGTGACACAAGCACTTAGATACAGTAATTAAAATAAGTTGCGTCCCAAAAATGGGACGGTGGGCAATAATGGGTTAAAGCACAAAATATCAGCACACCCACATTACATAGTATCCTCAGAATATCCACAAAACATTATATCAAGCAAACTTCATAAACACGCTACTTCAGTACAGGTTAAGACATGGCTGACATGTCAGCTTTAAACGCAAAAAAGCAGCTTAACATTAAGTTTTGAGATGGAGTACATCACCCAAATAGCTCTTCTGATGCAAATGCTGTCGCATCTCTTGGCTTGGCTTGACTTCGCGAACGAAGATTTTATAGGAGTTGCCCACGACGTCTGCAGGCTTGTTCGTGGCTGCGGAGGCCAATCCGGGACAGGCAGGTTCGACCGCAGTGGCTGGAGGGGGAGGTATGGCCAGGGTTCTGAGTTGCGGCATCTCTGTTTTTTTCTCCTAAACCGCTTGTCATTAATGCTAGCTCTGCGAGAGTCCTCAAAGGAGACAGCTGCCATGTAAATGGTGGAGCGCCAGGTGTCACGGTCCACAGCAAGCGAAGACCACTGGTGGAGGTCGATTTGGCAGGCACTAAGTGACTTTTTGAGACAGTCTTTTTATCTCTTCTGTGGTGCCCCTCTGTCACGGTGTCCAGTAGCAAGCTCGCCGAACAGGGTGATCTTTGGTAGGCGGTGATCCTCCATCCTGGAGACATGCCCGGCCCAGCGGAGCTGTGTCCGCAGCAGCAAAGCCTCGATGCTCACAGTTCAAGGACCTCGACGTTGGTGACATAGTCACTCCAGTGAATGCCCAGGATGGTGCGCAGGCAGCTCTGGTGGACGCGTTCGAGGAGTCGTAGTTGGCTGCGGTAGAGGGCCCAGGACTCGGAACCATACAGCAGGGTGGTGAGGACCACAGCTCTGTACACGCTGATCTTGGTACCTGTTTTCAGCTGTTGATTGTGCCACACCCGCTTGAAAAGTCGCCCGAAAGCGCTGTTCGCTTTTGCCAGCCTGCTGTCAAGCTCCTTATCCAGCTTGGCGTCCGACGTGATAATGCAGCCAAGGTAAGTAAACTGGTGCTTTGACTTTAGTTCAGACTCGCCAATGGTGATGTGAGGATGGCGATACACTGTCTTGGGTGCCGGCTGATGGAGGACCTCTGTCTTTTTCAGACTGACCTTGAGTCCAAAGAGCTGGGCAGCGTCTGCGAAGCAGGACGTGATGCGCTGCAGGGCTATCTCTCTGTGTGCAACGAGGGCAGCGTCATCAGCAAAAAGCAGCTCACGAATCAGTTGGTCTTGGGTTTTCGTGTGGGCCTGCAGTCGTCTGAGGTTGAACAGGCTGCCATCGAGACGATACCTAATGTACACTGCATCGTCATCATCGAGGTCCACTGTGGCCTGCTTCAACATCATGCTAAAAAAGATGGTGAAGAGGGTCGGTGCCAGCACGCAGCCCTGCTTTACGCCGTTGAGAATAGGGAATGTTTCTGAGAGGTCATTGTTGAGTCTGACCAGGCCTTGCTGGTCCTCGTGTAGCTGGACAATCATGCTGAGGAACTTTGGGGGACAGCCAAGTCGCTCCAGGATCTGCCACATGCCTTGCCTGCTCACAGTGTCGAACGCTTTTGTTAGGTCGACAAACGTTATGTACAGCCCTTTTTTCTGCTCGCGGCACTTCTCCTGAAGCTGTCTCAGCACAAAGACCATATCGGTGGTGCTCCTGTTTGCTCTGAAGCCACACTGGCCCTCTGGGAGGTGGTCTTCAGCGATGGCAGGTACCAGCCGATTCAGGAGCAGCCTTGCAAGAATTTTCCCAGCAATGGACAGCAGAGTAATTCCCCGATAGTTGGAACAGTCAGACTTCTCGCCCTTGTTCTTGTACAGGGTGATAACGACAGCATCACGGAGATACTTTGGTAGTGTTTCTTCCTCCCAGCAGCAGAGAAAGAGGTCATGAAGCTTGTTGTGCAGTGCTGTGCCTCCATGTTTCCAAATCTCTGGCGGTATTCCATCAATAGCTGCTGCTTTGCCACTCTTGAGCTGGTGGATGGCTGTGAGGGTCTCTTCAGCGGTGGGCGGTTCGTCCAATTCAACCTTTACTGGGAGTTGTGGGATTTGTAGGACGACTGCTTCTTGAACAGTGCGCTCAGCGCTGAAGAGGCTCTGAAAGTACTCTGACCAGCGGTTCAAGATGGAGGTATTATCTGTGAGGAGTGCCTGGCCATTCGAGCTTCGCAGGGGACTTTGTACCAGGTGCCTGGGGCCATACACTGCTTTCAGTGCTTCGTAGAAGCCCCTGTAGTCACCATTGTCAGCGCAAAGCTGGGTCCTCTGTGCAGGTCTGGTCCACCACTCATTCTGGAGATCTTGCTTGCGCTGGAGACTGCTGCAGACAAATCGGAAGGCAGACTTCTTCACAGGGTAGGAAGGCTGGGCTAGGTGGGCATGATGGGTGGCTCTTTTTTTTTTGTTGCTAGGTGTTCCTGGATCTCAACATCGTTTTCGTCAAACCAGTCTTTGTTGTTCTTTTTAGCGAAACCCAAGACTTTTGCAGAGGATTTTGCAATAGCAGTTTTCAGTTGTTCCCAGCGTGTTTCAGGAGAGGAGTCTGCTAGGTCCGCTGTGTCTTTGAGCCTGCGCTGTAAATCTGTCTGAAAGGCAGCTTTCACGTCGTCGCGCTGAAGGCTGGCAACATCAAGCTTTTTCTTGGGGGGGGGGGGGGGGGGGGGGCCCATTTCTTGGGATTTGGCTTGACGTGGAACCTGAGTTTGCAGCGGACAAGGCGGTCAGTGTGGCACTCTGCGCTGGGCATCACTCTGGTGAGGAGGACATCACTGCGGTCCCTCTGACGCACTAGGACATAATCGATAAGGTGCCAGTGTTTGGAGCGAGGATGCATCCAGGTGGTCTTTCTACTTTCCTTTTGCTGAAAAGTAGTGTTGGTGATGACCAGTTGCTGCTCTGCTCAGAACTCCAACAGTAGGCGGCCATTGTCATTGCAGTTGCCGACGCCATGCTTGCCGATGACTCCTTTCCAGGCTTCAGAGTCCTGACCCACTCTGGCGTTGAAGTTGCCAAGGATGATGACTTTGTCGTCTGCAGGGGTGCTCTGTATGAGGCTGCGCAGGTCAGTGTAAAACTTGTCCTTTTCAGCAGGCTCTGCCAGAAGGGGGACTTCCGGCCAAGATGGCGACCGATAGAGCCAAAAATAACTGATCGCCGACAATGTTGCTGGAAACTGGACTAAATTAAACATCAGAATGACCAGAACAAGGCGTCAAACCCGGACAAAAACTCCTGAGGGAATTGACGAACCAAGATCGCCCCAGGACAACGAGAGGGAAAGAGAGAGTGAAGATTAAAGTCCCGACATACAGAAGCAAGATAACCGCCGCCACTTGAAGGACAACGGGGACGAGAGCTTTCAAACTGTTGTAGACCACCTGAAGGCTACCGTTAGCCTACTTACTTAACAAGTGGCTCTCTTGACGGAGCAGGTGCAACGTCTACAACCTGGCTTTAGCAGAGGAGTCGACGTCTCGACCCAAACGGACTTTAAAGACCGACGTGAACTGACCTACGCGGCAGCGGTCAAGTCCACCTCCACGGACAGGGTCAAGACAGACAAGCCTGCTGGAGCCACTTCAGCTGCTCCGTCACGTAAACTGGCTAATAGTTCGTCTTCTTCTTTATCCCATTCCACTCCTTTAGCTTCCCAAACAAAGGTAAGCGGAATACATAAACAAAAGGGACAGGAATGTCGAAATTTCAATCATTAAAAAACGTCATTCGAGATGACGTCAAACGCCAACATGCGTCATCATTTCAATCAAAGACCGAAACAATGCCAAAAGTAGCAATTTTTCATGATTCCACTTTGAAAGGAGTGCGCTCTACCCAGCTTGGAATCTCGTACGGTTTGTCCGTATCAAAGATAAGCGCCTTCACTGTTGAAGATATTTCCAAAGCGACGGACAGCATCAAGGAAGACGTCGATGCTGTCGTGATACATACTGGGGTAAATAACATTAAATCTTCAAATCCACGCACTGCTGGAAAATCATTTGTAACAACAGTGCGTGATCTGAAAAAGAAATTTCCTGCAGGCCATTTAGTAGTCAGCAAGATTGCCCCATGCAGGGATATTCAACTGAACATAAAACGTGAGATTTTCAATGCCACGGTGGTTTCAAAACTTATTGAGGACCAGAACATTTCTGTAATTCATCATAAAAACATTAACTCTAACTTTCATCTGCGGGACTCAATACATCGAAATGCAAGGGGGTCTTCTACTTTTGCACGTAACATCGGAAGACATTTATTAAACTTGTTCTGGGAAAAAACCAAAACGAACATTGAGTTACCACTATCCCAAACATCCCAGTGGATACTATGATTGGAGGGGTCACTGGTATTCTTACTAAGTTTCTGACCGAATGAAATATACATAGGCTAACTGATTATCATTTCAAATGTCGTAAAGTTAACAACATTATCAAGTCCGGTTCGAAAGCAACTTTGAAATGATATCCAGATGGTTTAGTTCTAGTTTTTGATTTAGTACTGAACTGTTTGAGATATACCGATTCTTGGTGTTTTGAAAGTGCTCATTTTGTTTTGTATTAGTTTATTTTATTATTATTATTTTTAATTTTTTTAAAGTTGTTTGTTTTGCTTTCCTTCTCCTTCAGTTGACCTCCTTTCGCTACAAGGAGGTCACAGACCATGAAGAGGAGCACAAGCAATATGAAAGTGTTTCAGTGGAATTGCAGATCTATTTCAACAAATTTCCTATCCTTCGAGATTAACATTTTACAGTTAGAGTATTGTATATTAGCGTTACAATCTCTGAATGTAGAAGGTAAAAAACTCCCAAAACTTCGAGGATATTATTATCCTCCTCTATACCATTATGACCCTATATCGAATAAGTCCAAACTGCGTTATACATTAGCGATGACCTAGAATATTCATCACTAAATACGTACTCTATAACGAAAGATCTAAATGATATAATATATCACTGGGGCCATGGTAAAAAATAATAATCAAAATACCTTAAATGTGATCTCCGTATATCTACCTAGAGGGCCAAAAGATGACAACACTGACTGGCTAAAAAATATTGATTCTCAGCAGACGACTTCCTGTCAATGGATGGTCCTAGGAGATTTCAATGCTCATGCACCGTTCTGGGAGTCTGGATGTACGATAGTTACAAGCAATCGTCTAGTAGAAAATATTTCAGACTCTAAGTTAATCATTTTAAAGGATGGTAGTATCACTAGAATCCCAGATGTTTATACTCATAAGGCATCTGCTCTTGATATATCACTAGTAAGCCTAACTCTGGCAACACTTGGATCGCTGAGGAAGATTGTTTGGGAAGTGATCATCTTCCAATCATGATACAATTAAACGTTAAAGATAAAGATAAATATTGCAATATTGAGGACAGAATTCCAAAGTTTCAGTATGTCAATGCTAATTGGGAACTGTATAAGACAATCTTGCCGTCCCATGACATTGCAAGTATAGAACATGAAAGTATAGATACATTTTATGGAAATATTTCAAAAGCTGTTCTTTCTGCTGCGGAGACGTCCATACCAAAATGCAAAGGAAAATCAAAAGGTAAATATTCAGGTAATGTTAGGTGGAATAAGGAATGTGAACTAGCAGTAAATATTAAGAAGGCACACTTTAAAAAATGGATAAGAAACAACTCTGAAGAGAACTTTAGGGAAATGAAGAAAACTAAAATACACTGTAACAGAATAGTGGCGAGAGCCAAAAAGATTCACTGGGCTGAGTTCTGTAAAAATAAAGTGTCTGCTTCAAAAGATACATATTTGGCTTGACTTCGCGAGCGCAGATTCTATAGGGATTGCTCACGTCATCTGCAGGCATTTTCGTGGCTGCGGAGGCCAATCCGGGACAGGCAGGTTTGACCGCAGTGGCTGCAGGGGAAGGTCTGGTAAGGGTTCTGAGTTACGGCAACTCGGTTTTTTCTCCTGAGCCGTTTGTCCTTAAGGTTAGCTCTGCGAGAGTCCTCAAAGGAGACGGCTGCCTTGTAGATGGTGGAGCGCCAGGTGTCACGGTCCGCAGCAAGCGAAGACCACTGGCGGTGGTCAATTTGGCAGGCACCAAGTGACTTCTTGAGACCGTCTTTGTATCTCTTCTTTGGTGCCCCTCTGTCACGGTGTCCAGTAGCAAGCTCGCCGAACAGAGTGATCTTGGGTAGGCGATGATCCTCCATCCTGGAGACGTGCCCCGCCCAGCGAAGCTGTGTCCGCAGCAACAAAGCCTCGATGCTCATAGTTTCTGCCTGTTCAAGGACCTCGACGTTGGTGACATAGTCACTCCAGTGAATGCCCATGATGGTACGCAGGCAGCGCTGGTGAAAGCGTTCGAGGAGTCGTAGTTGGTTGCGGTAGAGGGCCTAGGACTCGGAACCGTACAGCAGGGTGGTGAGGACGACAGCTCTGTACACACTGATCTTGGTGCCCGTTTTCAGCTGTTGATTGTGCCACACCCGCTTGAAAAGTCGCCCAAAAGCGCTGTTCGCTTTTGCCAGCCTGCTGTCAAGCTCCTTGTCCAGCTTGGCATCTGACGTGATGATGCAGCCAAGGTAGGTAAACTGGTGTACTGACTTCAGTTCAGACTCGCCGATGGTGATGTGGGGAGGGCGATGCTCTACCTTGGGTGCCGGCTGATAAAGTACCTCTGTCTTTTTCAGACTGACCTCGAGTCCAAAGAGCCGGGCAGCATCTGCAAAGCAGGATGTGATGCGCATCACATCACATATAAGGTTTGGAGAAAAATATCAGACTTACATAATGGATACAAATTACAAGTGTATCCAATCGCAGTAGAAGGCAACACATTTCCTAGTGCAGTAGATAAATCGGAGGCCTTTGTTAATATGTTTGCAGAAAATAGTCTCACATCAAGTCTCAGTTTATCAAACATAAACCACAGAAACCAAGAAGAAGTCAAAGCAGATTATCAAGATCCAATTTCTACTCATTCTCAGTATATCAATGCTCCAATTCAATATAATGAATTCCTAGATGTTTTACACTCGTTTGCAAATACCTCTAGTGCAGTGGGTAGAGATGGGATTTCTTACCAACTACTTTATCATTTACCAGAGTCATAGAAAAAAACTCCTACATACATTTTACCAAAAAGTTTGGTTTAATGGATCTCTTCCTACTATCTGGAAGCAGTCAGTAGTAGTTCCAGTACTCATTTCGGGTAAAACTCGTACATTGATTAGTAGTTATAGACCTATTGCACTCACATCACAAGCTTGCAAAGTAATGGAAAAAAAAATCTTTTAAATCGGTTATTTCATTACTGTGAAAAACAGGATATAATTCCAGTTCATCAAGCTGGTTTTCGGAAAGGTAGATGTACGACAGACCATTTAGTTAAACTCACAAATAACATTAAAAAACAAATTTCTAGAAGAAAAAGTATACTAGCAACCTTTTTCGACGTAAAAAAGGCTTATGATAGTGTTTGGCATGCTAGATTATTATACAAAATAAAACAGATTGTCATAACCGGGTTTATGTATGAATACATTAAAAGCTTTTTGCCTGAAAGATTTGTCTGCACCAAAGTTGGTAAAAGTTATTCAACCTTTAAGAAAATCGATATGGGTATTCCGCAGGGATCAATAATTTCACCCTTTTTATTCACTGTGTTAATTTACGACCTCCCACAATCTCTCTCACAGGACACAACTGTGGTACAATATGCAGATGATATTGCTATGTGGATAAACACTAATCTCATAAAATTTACCCCAAAACGAATCGTAGATTACGTTAAAAAGGTTTATCAGATTGAATTGGACAAATTATCAAACTATATGAAGAAAATGGTCTAGAACTATCTGGGGAAAAAACATGTCTAATGCTTTTCAATAATGGGGAAAGTGCTAAAACATTACCTAACTTATCCCTAAACGGGACGCCTTTAAACTACCAACAAAGTGTAAAGTTTTTAGGCGTACGTTTTACATGAAAATTATATTGGAGAATTTATATTCAAGCCATATTAAATAAGGCAAGAAAAGGGCTTAAATTGTTAAAAATTATAAACTCTCAACCATGGAGTCAGGACATTAAAACTGTTTTACACCTTGGTACATCTTTAGTTCGATCAACACTTATCTATGGTCAGGAAGTCTACTTTTCTGCCCCAGCTAAACTTCTACAGAAGCTGCAAAGCATTGATAGTAAAGCTGTTAAATTAGCCCTTGGAGTGCCGGTTCATACTAATACTGTAAAAACCTACAAAGAAGCAGGTGTTCTGTCTTTATCTGACCAACGTAAATTAGCAACTGCAAAATACATTGTCCGAAGCCTGTCCGTCAAAAATTCAGTACGTGAAGACATATTTTTAGATGCAGATGTGGATTTCCCGAAGAGAGCGCAAACCATCCCGTATCTTTTACCTATACGTAACTATGTCAAAGATGCTATAGAAAACTGCAATATAGATATTAAGACGATTCCCGTTTTACCAGTAACACCTACTATACCTCCCTGTGAACATATTAATGCTAATTTTGATATAGATTATACAGATTTGAAAAAAAAGATGAGGATGTGAACGTTTTAGCAAATTTAGTGAAAGAAAAATTACAGACAACATATTTTAAACATTTGAAAATTTTCACAGATGGGTCTGTCTTAGATTCTTCAGACTGTGGTGCAGGCTTTGTTATTCCTGATCTCAAAGTGAAGAAATCTTTTTATCTTGGTAAAGGATTTTCTATATTTACGTCTGAACTGTATGCGATTCTCATGGCACTAAATTTTATTCAACTTCTACCTTATGATATATTTAATATTTGGCTCTGTGTCGATTCTAAATCTGTCCTATATTATAGTCTAAAAAGCTGGGATTGTAATACTAGAAAAGACCTAGTGTATGACATAAAACATATTATGAGCTGTATTATGTCCAGAGGAATAGGCTCCAATTTACTTTGGATGCCGTCACACTACGGAATTTATTGGAATGAAATTTGTGACAGACAAGCAAAAAAAGGAGCTATAAATAGAGAAAACTCAGCAGTTTGTAATAATATTATGCAATTATCTTTACATGATAAAATTTTTAAATGTTTAGGGCTTAACGTCTTTTGTCCACCACGAGGGTGATTTCAAAGACGGGGCAACGAAAACGGGTCTGAGCAAATTTTGACCCAAGCTGGATTCGAACCCGGGACCTTTTGGTCTGGAGGCAAACACTTTTACCACCGAGCCACCCAGCTCCCCATCTTTACATGAAATGTACTCTGTGCTAAACATTTTTTTTTTTTTTTTCACAAAGATGATATGAAATATGCTTATCATGCTCCTCCTTGTTCAAGGAAAACAGCTTCATTGATTTACAAGTTAAGACTAAATTCTTGGAAAACAAAATTCGCAAAAGACATCAAATGCGAGTGCTTAAGCCCCATCTCTGTTAAACATATAATATGTGAATATCCTATTATATTGAATCTGTTGACAAAAAATAACATAACAGTTGATCACTTAGCAGACAATTTGTATGACATCTTACATAGAAATATTGCAATTTCAATAGTTAATATAATAATTCATAGTCCGGTGGGTAAACGATTATAATAAGTAATTTGTGTGTGTGGTTGGATGTTAATTATTGCTATTCTTTGATACTCACAAGTTGTATGTTTGGTTGTTGATATCTGTGTTTGTTTTTTTTTGTTTTTTTTTTTTTTTTTTTTTTTGGTCTAATATCACCAATGTGTGAAAAGACGTTAAATAAATTCCTGAATTCCTGCCAGGAGGGTTGGGGAGTACACACTGAGAAGGGTGACGTGTTGCTGGTGTCTCAGTGGGAGGCGCATGGACATGATGCGGTCTGAGTGACCCGTTGGTAGGTTTTCCAGCTTTGTCGCAATGGAGGTCTTGACCATGAAACCCACGCCCGAGAGCCGTCTTTCTGATTCAGGCCTGCCTGACCAGTAGAGGGTGTACCCAGCGCCAAGTTCTTGGAGGCTGCCTTCGTCCGGAAGGCGTACTTCACTGAGCGCGGCGATGTCGATGTTTAACCTCCGCAATTCATGGGCAATGAGGGTGGAGCGACGTTCAGGGCGTCCGCTGTCTGCTTTGTCGAGCATGGTTCGGATGTTCCAGCATGCTACGTTGAGTCCGGTCGTGGTCGTCATGAGAGTGGATCCGTTATTCTTTCTTGTTTTTTGATCGCAGGAGAAGATGCCCGTTGACCGCGGCTAGCCAACTGGGGTTGCGAGGGGACGAGCTTTGGTTAGGCCACCTTTTCTAGGCCCCTCTCCGTGTGGAGCAAGCAGTGCTGTCCCTAGAGAAGGCTGCTTGGTCGTTCAGGGTGTGCCGAGTGATGTTGTCATCCACAGGTCAACATCAGGCGACCAATATCCTGAACCGCCTGCATGCAGGTTTGAGACTGCGGCTTCCAGTGACATCTTTCACCTGCCGTTTCGCCCCTCGCCCGTCGCTACAGGACTTGGAATGGTCAGTGTCATGGTCCGTGGACGTTTCCTAAAGCCTGCGCGGTGAAGCTTTTTGGTGGAGTGCAGTGTGAAAAGTACTGGCCCTACCCTTTAAACCCTTGGTTCGTCTGCCATGGCCTAGCAAGCTGGGACGGTGGCATCGAGGTCCTCGGGTCGTAGGTTTTATATCAGACTGTCCTTGTCCTAGACTCTGGCTCAAAAGCCTTCCCCGGAGACACGGGGCTTTGATGTCAGGGGTTTCCTCCCTTAGCCTTTCCGCAGCCAAGCAGCCAGGCATGCAAGGCAGCAGGGGACTCGTGGTGGGCGGGGTCGTCTATGTCCCGTGCAGATGTGAACATCTGCCCACTGCCCTACAAATTTCAAATACAAGCGATCAAAAATCTCTGTAACTTCAGTAGCTGAACTGGCCCGTCGTCTGTCTTGTACTGTGTTTGTCTTTTGTTTGTCTTAAATGGCGTAAATCCGTGTCTGTTACGTGAGTGTGTGTGTGTGTTGGGTTTCAGTTCGCGGCGCTTTGAGTCGATTTCCCCAAAATTGAGAAAAAGACTAATAACGATATTATTATTATTATTATTATTATTATTATTATTATTATTATTATTATTATTATTATTATTATTATTATTATTATTATTATTATTGTACTTCACCGGAAAAAAAAAACTATTTTGTTATGTTAGATACAAATAAAACTCCATTAGTCTATCTAACCCCAAGGCCGCACACGGGGAACTGGGGAGCTCAGTTGGTAGAGCGTTCGACTCTCGTCCGAAAGGTCGTGAGTTCAAACACAGCTGGGGTCAAAATTTGTTCAAACCTCTTTTCGGTGCCCCCGTCAGTCTTTGAAATCACCTTAGTGGTGGACTAAGGACGTTAAGCCCTAAACGGCCCAAGATCGCGCAGGTTTTGGAGGTGCCACCTGACGAATATGTACGTTGAAGGAGATAGATCGACCATGATATTTGAAGGGTAGTGCCTGATTTGCTTGGCGCCTGATGGCGCCAAGCTAATCAGGCACTACCCTTGAATTATCATGGTCGATCCTTCTCCTGTTGTAGTGCATCGAGGATAAATGGGTGAATATGAAGCTCTGGGTAACTTCGGCCGCACACATTCAATGGAGTATAGGGACACAGACCAGGTTCTGTTGCGAAATCAGGAAATAGTGCCAATCTCTTTTCAGAAAAGTCTAAAATAATGCTGTCTGAATTAAATCGTGCTCAAATTGCGGCACACCAACGGAGTCGCATTGAAATCTTTTCGACAAGACGGTTTGCACCAGACAAGAAAAAAATGAAAAGGCAATCAGTATGTGTCACAGTAGCAATGGTGTAGCAAGATATTCTTCATTGCGTACTCCACCCTGCCCGAAATGTTAATGAGGGAAAGGAGAGAGGGGGGGGGGGGTGGGAAGTGGGTGGGGGAAGGGGGGGGGGGTTGGGGTGCGAGCAATTATGGTCGGTCGAACATAACATTTTAAATGTGTGATATTTTCTTCTCCCAAAATAGTTTCTTATCCAAACAACAGATAAAATACATTTTACAATAATTTAGACATAATATTTTTTTACTGCAAAAAAACTATTAAAAAAATTGTTTTCTCCAAAAATATTAGGTTGGAATGGGGGGGGGGGGGGAGGGGAGGGATGTTCCAGGGGATTTTTTTTCCAATGAGGTCTCTTTGGTGCAAGGAATATAACTATTCACAGGCACGCAGCCGTCTGCTCGTAGCGGTATCGCTACATCGGATATAGCTATCGAGTTCTGCCCACTAATGCAAGTTAATGAAACAAATAAAGCATGTGTGTCTTCCCATTTACAACAGAAGTGAATTATCAAGCATGACTAATACATTTTGTGAGATGTTGGGGTGCGTAAAAAGTGCCAGTCAAAGTGAACCGACACAGCCGGCTCAAAGCTTACCGCCATCTTGTAGTCTTCGCAGCGAGAGCCAATGAAACTGGGGTTCAGAATCTAATTTAAACCTGCCATGAAGCACCAAAACCAACACAAATGGTCAGCACAGCTGTAAGTACATCATCATATGTGCCAGCTCCACTGCAACATTGTCATGAGATAAAAGATGAAAAATAGTGACACCGATATCCCATCCCGGCTGAAGGTGTTGGGTAACCAGTGTGCCGCTGAAACGCCTGTCGTTGCTGGCCACTCGGACAGCTAGCTCGTCAATGACTGTTCTCATTACAGGCCCAGCAAACAAGAGCGGGTCACACTTGTTGAGATGACACCTGCACCTCGGCATCTTGCACTATAGGATCCACAGTCTCTGGGACGGGATGGCACTCTGGCGGCGTGAAAAACGCAGGGCAGTGACCTCCTACTGTGTGTAGAGGACCACCCAGTCTCCATCCTCCTCCTCTGTCACTGGGGCGGATTAAGGTGCCTGACATTCTGGCTGGTGCTCTGCTAAAATCTCTGTGTACTACCTGGTATCTGTTGGTACCCCAGGAAGTGGTCTCTCAGGAAGCCCAAGATGGAATCAGCAGTGTAGTCCTCATCTGGAAGATGTTCCACCCACCTCTTGAACTTCGTCTGGGCTCTCACCTCCAGTGCCCGGGGCAACCCATACTGCCAGTTCTAACTCTCAAAACTTCTGGCCATAGAGAGCTTTGAGGCAAGAGATATTACGTTCCGCCTTCTCGATAAGCACGTCGACAGGACAACCCTCATACCGCAGTCCCTCGAACGTTGGCAGAGCTGGGAAGGATATAATCTGCCCGCTGGTGCTGTGAGGGCCCACGAAGATTGCATTGTTGGCCAGGGGGAACTCGTTCGCTGGTGGATACTTGGTTGTCATGCTGCCTCTGGTCCAATCGAGATGTTCGCACGCCCTCTACGCTGATTTTGGTGGTAGATGTTGAATCCTCCGCGACCGCAATCCTATCGGCGACGCCAAGTTGTAATGGTGCCGACACAGACAAGCACACAGACCGCAAAGGCTTGTAATAACATGATACATGAATAAACATACAAACACAGTGACCAAACGACAACATCATCACACCCATAAAGTGTTAACACGTCAAGAATACAGACGGTACTCCCGTGTTTGATCCAGTCAGATACAATCTTTCCTCTTCCTCTGTCTACATTACGCACGTTAGTCCGTGATAATTGATTAGTGTACATACTAAACAAAGATGGAGAGACTTGCAGCTCGCTACTTTGATTCTGATTAATACTATATTTATAATAGTTTGCAAATATTGTTTTCCGGCTGCATGTTCGTTTTCAAACTAATGAATCTGTTGCCACAGCAAAAGTTTACAGAGGTCCACTGCTGCAGTTTATAGTGGCCCACTACTACAGTGTACAGCGACCCAAAGTTAGAGTTTACAGCGGCCCACTGCAACAGTTTACAGCGGCCCATAGCCACAGTTTACAGCGGCCCACTGGTACATTTTACAGCGGCCCACAGTTACAGTTTACAGCGGCCCACAGCTACAATTTATAGCGGCCCACAGTTACAGTTTACAAGACCCACAGCTACAGTTTACAGCGGCCCACAGCTAGTGTTTATAGCGGCCCAGAGCTACATTTTACAGTGGCCCACAGCAACAGTTTACAGCGGCCCACAGCTACAGTTTACAGTGACCCCCAACTACAGTGTATATCGGCCCACACCTACAGTTTACAGCGACCAACAGTTACAGTTTACAGCGGCCCAATGCTACAGTTTACAGCGACCCACAGTTACAGTTTATAGCGGACAACAGTTACAGTTTACAGGGCCCACAGCTACAGTTTACAGTGGCGCACTGTTACAGTTTACAGCGGCCCACAGCTACAGTTTATAGCGGCCCACAGCTACAGTTTACATTGGCCCACAGCTACAGAATATAGCGGCCCACAGTTACAGTTTACAGTTGCCCACAGCGACAGCTTTTAGCGGCCCACAGTTACAGTTTACAGTTGCCCACAGCGACAGCTTTTAGCGGCCCACTGCTACAGTTTACAGCGGCCCACAGCTACAGCTTACAGTGGTCCACAGCTACAGTTTACAGGGGCTCACTGCCACAATTTTGGTACAGGAACTCACGGGACTGCTGGCTTGGAATTCTCTCAAGACCATAAACGGAATCATCAACACATTTAACAGTATCACACATATCCTGACTTGGAACACACTGTGGATATGGGGGTGGTTGCTGTGGCTGAACCGTCTCTGATTTGTCCGATGTGAACAACGTTGTTCCCCAGAAATTATTCGACGCTGCCAGAGTATTGTCCGATGTTGACTGAGCTTTGTCCGCTGCGACATGTACCATGTTGAGACGTTCGGGAAGTGAGGGTGACGGGTGGAGATATACGTCTGGGTTATCACGGCGTGCGCGGCAACGGCGGATGGGGCGTACTGTAGCTAGAACAGACAAAGATTAGTTATGTGACAATTTCATTTTCTGATTACATGAATTTGGTCAACACTTTTAACGCAGACCAAACGTGACCAGCACCGTTACAAATCATATGAGAAGTTCGACAGGGGCACATTCCTACATGACCTCAACCAACCCCCTTTCGTGTCATTTATAGCTACACCGACCCTGATTAGGCCGTCACTGTCTGATACGAAATGTTCCGTATGGTTCTAAATAAGCGTGCCACATTGAGAAACAAAGAATCCGTTATTCTGAGCCCCAGGCATGCCTGATGAAGGAACTAATTCAGCAGCTTTGTGACACGAAACGAGACGAACTGCGAGATGAAAAAACATTTACTGAGTAAAAAGAAACAAGAGCAGCGAGTGTGTTAGGCCTCTGTATATGTGACCCTCTCTCACGAAACCAGTCTTAACTCGCAGTAATATGTGGTGGGGGTCAATCTGGGTCATTTTCACTTTTTTGCAGAAATGTATTCTACATACACCAAAGTATCGTATGGTTAAAATCTTTATCATGAAAAATGCCATTAAATAGGTTAAAATGATTTTAAAAGTCTGAGCTCGGACCCAATTATTCTTTTGTTTTGTGCAAAATGACCCATTTTTAACATAACAGAACACGTTGCATCCCTTACAGAACCCCATCAAGTTATATACCGTTGGAAAGGCCTTTGTCCGCACTTTCGCGGGCTTGGGCCGTGTTCTACATTAAACGGATGTGTTCCTCCCAAATAAGGAAAAAAGGGCGTACACAAATGTTCAATTCTGACCAATCAGAGAGTAGAACTCTTAGCTGCATGGTAACGATGAAGTTACACGAATTCTCATTGGCTGAGACAAGACTAAGGGACACAACTGCATCCTGTTCCGCTGTTCACTTTCGTCTGTTTACAACACGCGAAAATGAAAGCAAGACTCGATTAAACTATTGTAAATCAGGCAAAAAAAAAAAACCGCCTGCAGATCAGAAAGAATTGAGCGACCTGATCACAGACTATTTCGTCGCCGATTCTCATCACGACGATAGCTTCTCATACAACGATTTTGAGTTTGAACCGGCCGATCGAGAAACAAGCGAAGAAGCAATGGCTGCATCACACAGTCTTCAACTCTCAATTCAACACATGGATCGAGGTATGTGCATCATTTCTGAATGCAGATGTATGATCATTGTGTGTGTGTGTGTGTGTGTGTGTGTGTGTGTGTGTGTGTATGTGTGTGTGTGTGTGGAGTGTATGTGTAGAGTGTGTGTTTGTGTGTGGAGTGTGTGTGTGACCAACTCTCAACAGAAGATGAATAGGCTAATTGTACTACTAATGGCAATACAGAAATGGCTCACATAAACAGACAGTTTAAAGTGATTTTGTACTATTTTGTTCAGATGCAAAGGAGTGGATGATCCCCAGCATTCTGAGTGAGTGCATGCGGAACGGACTGAAGACAGTGCAGCATGAACGCTGGGTATGTATAATACATTATTTTAAGCACTAAAGAGAATCATGCAAATTCATGTGTTGTGTCTAGTGAGCAATGACAGTTTATTTTCATCGACTTCATTATTGTTTTTCTTTCAGTTTTCTGACTTCATTATTGTTTTTGTTGCTGTTTTCTGACTTCATTACTGTTTTTGTTTCTGTTTTCAGTATCAGCCAAGAATCCTGACACGCCTTTCAAAGTACAACCAGACACAGGGACTGATGCCAACATGACAAAAGGCTGGGGGCAAAAGAACAACAACCTCAGCTTGACGCTCCACGACATAGACCGCGTGGTGCGATTTATTTAAAAAACTGTGCATAGGAGGACAACGAGTAGCTTGAATGGGATCAAGACTGTTGGACGCTTCAGGTTCAGTCGCCATGGAAAGGTGTTTTAAGTTTTACAAGACGACCCACATCACCGACGCTGAAGAGGACAAGGTGCTGGCTGTTCCTGGCCATGTTGCTCACTTCCCCCCACCCTCCCCCCCCCCCACCCCCCCCCCCCCCCCCCCCCCCCCACCATGGCACTGGCAGCCATCATACCAGTTCCTGGACTTTTCAGAGACATACAACAGTACCTATTTCAACACATTCAGGACTACGCCCGAGACGACAAGTGTGACATTGTGTGCCCTCCTCCTCACAGCTGATTTCCAGTGTGCAAAGACAACTGTCTGGTTACTGTGCTTGTGTGATTACTGTGCTTGTGTGGTGTAGTTTGCTGTGCTTGAGTGGATAATTGTATACTGAAGGGAATTGTTTGGTGAAGCGGTATGCTGCCTGCAATACGTGAGGACTTTCCTTTTTTACATTTCTTCTGCAACCTGTAAGTAAATATTGTGTTTGTTTTTTTAAGTTGTTGCATGTTTACAAATTTATATATGAATGTAGAACTACTAATACTCAGTTTGTAGACTTGTTTTTAGCTTTTGTGACTTCATTTTGCAGGGTAGTGGTAGTAAATAGTATTCATTTCAGTCTGGGACAACAGGCAGCCGACTGTGACTTCTGTTTTGCATGTTTTAAGGATAATTTCTGTCTAGTGTCCTTTTCAGTTTCAATCAATTATAAGTGGGTTTAAATGACAAACAATGAAATAAAGTGATTGGCAACTTCATAAATTGGATGTAAATTGTGTTCAGTCTTTGTAATGATGGTTTTTATTTTGCCTTGGTGATGGTGGTTTTCACGTTCCTTGAACGCGTCCGCAATCTAATTTTAGATAACATTTGCCACTAAATAAGAGTGCTACACAGCATTTTCATACATGTTTTGCCTAAATATATTATAGCAATATACTTTTATGCTCAAACAGAATTGAAATTATTTATGCCTTGAGTTTGATAGCAAAATATAAAAATGCATTTTCCCCCAAATCTGTCATGTTTACATTAGGTATGGCACTTTTGGGGGCTATTTATCAAAAGATCCTGACTAGCTAGCAACTTAATGTGAGGTTTTACACATAGTGATGGACTTACTGAACCACCATGTAAAATATCAGGTTGATTGGTTGACTTTGAACCCCCGTTGCTAAGGTAGGTGTGCAAGACATGCACACATAAACTTTGCAGGCTGTTTTCTCAAAATGGCCACCAGTGCATTTAACATCTTTAAACCCTAATAACTTCTACAATTTTTGCACTACAGCATTCATTCATATATCAAATTAATCAGCAGGCTCTGTACATTTCAGAAATGTATATATCTCAAAACACCCAAAATGCAAGTTAAGACTGATTTCGTGAGAGAGGGTCACATATATGTGTGTGTGTGTGTGTGTGTGTGTGTGTGTGTGTGTGTGTGTGTGTGTGTGTGTGTGTGTGTGTGTGTATGTTTGTGTGTGTGTGTGTTTGTGTGTGTTTGTGTGTGTGCGCGCGCACGTTTGTGTTTAAAATCAATCAATCAATCAATCAATCAATCAATCAATCAATCAATCAATCAATCAATCAATCAATCTATCCATCCATGCATCCATGCATCCATCCATCTCTATCTCTCTCTCTCTCTCTCTCTCTCTCTCTCTCTCTCTCTCTCTGTCTAGACAAGTAAAGCACGGCGTGCCCCAGGGCTCTATTTTAGGCCCTCTTTTATTCTGTTTGTTCATTAACGACCTTCCACTCACAATTAGTGATGATAGTGTTGCATGCGATATTTTCGCTGATGATGCTGCGATACACACTCCCGATAAGGATTTGTCAGTAATTGACACGCGCCTACAAAAACATTACAGGACATTAACAGCTGGTGCAGTAACAATTCCATGATCTTAAACCCTGCAAAGACTGAATGTATGGTTGTAAGTACCCGCCAACAGCACCAGCTCGGCACTCTCTCACTCAGCTTGTCCCTTCAAGGCAAATCTATCAGCCAGGTAACGGAACATCGTCTTCTCGGCGTTACTGTAGATAACCAGTTTAAATGGCAACGCCATCTTAGTAATATATGTAAGACAATATCAAAGAAACTGTTTATTTTATCCAAGTTAAAACATATAGCTAATGTAGAAACACGAAAACTGTTCTTCAACGCCCACATCAGGTCACATATAGATTATGCTTCTACGGTGTGGGATGGCGCAAGCGAGGTCCAGTTAAAGAGACTGAACACTCTTCATCGTAGAGCCGCGAAGCTTATCCTTTTAGACCCTAACTCAACAACGGATAATAAACTGAAAACCTTAGAATTTCTCCCCTTGAAAAAACATTTATTATACAATAAGGGAATAACGATATTCAAAGTATTGAATAACAGACTCCCCGAGTATATTAAAAAAATGTTTTCCCTCACGGCATCAACATACTCCAGATCAAGGCAGTCCATTACTGTGCCACGACCTAGAATCGATCTCTATCAGACAAGTTTAGCGTTTTCAGGTGCTAGCATGTGGAACACATTGCCCAAACATGTTACAACATCAACAACGCTTTCGTCTTTTAAAATCGCTCTCTTCAAGTACCTCACCTCAGCATCGTAAGATTTTCACAGCAACCTGCACTTGCAGTGTACGATTTTCCCCTTTCTAACTCTTCAATTCAGTTATACTTTCAGTTAATACAAGATGCTAATGCTGCACGTATTGTGTGTGTGTGTGTGTGTGTGTGTGTGTGTGTGTGTGTGTGTGTGTATGTGTGTGTGCGTGTGCGCGCGCGTGTGTGTGTGTTTGTGTGTGTGTGTGTGTGTGTGTGTGTGTGTGTGTGTGTGTGTGTGTGTGTGTGTGTTTTGTGCTCGTGCTTGTGTTTATGAATGTATGTATGGAGATTTATACCTTTACAATTGTGTGTATGTGTGAGATTTTCTATGTTTATTTCTACTTCTTCAATGATTTCTTCTTCTTTTTTAAAAACTTTATATTTCAATTTTTTGTTCGTTATATATTTAGTTTTTCTCAATTTAATGATAGTATTTTGTGATTTGTGCATTATTATGTAAAGTAGATTAGCAACGGCAAGTTCGAAAAATGGTTTCACCAAAACTTTCACCGTTGTAAAATAAAGAATCATTGTCATTGTCATTGTCTCTCTCTCTCTCTCTCTCTCTCTCTCTCTCTCTCTCTCTCTCTCTCTCTCTCTCTCTCTCTCTCTCTCTCTCTCTCTCTCTCTCTCTCTGTCTCTCTCTCTGTCTCTCTCTCTCTGTCTCTGTCTCTGTCTGTCTCTCTCTCTCTCTCTCTCTCTCTCTCTCTCTCTCTCTCTCTCTCTCTCTCTCTCTCTCTCTCTCTCTCTCTCTCGTACGAGTCCCTGTGTACATTTGTACAGCAGCTAAAGGATGGCTGCGCGGACCCGGCGGAAAATGTGCCTGTGGACATGCCTGTGGGCGTGTCTAGGGATCGACAAATCGACTCCGTTCCTCCGATTGTAACACTCCCAGACACACCTCCCAGGACCTCAAATGAGCCAGAACCTGAGTGCTCAGCAACCGCTTCAGATCTCCTCCAACAGCTGTTTCCCCTAAGTGTATCACAAGTGGGTAACTGTAACCCTGTGTCCCCGTCAGCCCTTCAGCGCTCTAACACTGAGCCCCCCACCACTAATCCCATGCCCGAGGCACTGACTGTTTCCATTGGCAATATCTCTCTAGCTCACAGTGCTCCGACCAGCGGTCAGAACTCCTCCCTTCTCTTTACCCCATCTTCTGCCCCGTCCCCTGGCGAGACACTTCAACGGGATTATCGCCTCTCATCCACCCTCACTAATGTGCTTCTGGGCCAGTCATCCGTTACCCTCGTAGCCAGTCCTATCGCTTTGTACACAGCATCTGTCAGTGACCTCGCCCAAGAGGGAGTGTCCTCGGCCCGGGCTCCAGTCGCCTGCACTGAGGAGGGCTCTGCTAGCTGTGAACTAGCTACTGGGTGCAGCGACTCAAAGCCTACCATCAGCATGCTAATGCCCCGACTTGCTGCTGTCGAGTCCCTGCAACAGGAGTTGTATCATCTCCAATCTAAAACGCAGGAAAGACTGGACCAGTTAGAAAACCGAGTGCTTGAAATCTCAGTGACGGTAGCCAGTGATCTGCAGATGTCTGAGTCCTTTGTACGCAACAAACTTTCCCAGATACAGGACCAGCTGACCGAGCTGTCTGACTCTCACTGCCACCTACATGACACACTGCAGGGCCTTAACTCTGCGCATGACAGTGACACCTACTTCATCCATGACGTGCGCGGTCACGTGGAAAGATTGGAAGCTGTAGTCCCTAGCCACACACTTGCTCAGCTCAACAATGAGCTCAACGAGTCAGTGCCTGAGGAAACGCCTGCCCCTCTCTCTCTCACTGACGGCGCTAAGGGGATTACCGACGGTGGTGGTGTAAACCCTGCTACCGCAGGTGGTGAAGAGATCCCGGTAAGGATTGCCCCTCCGAAAAACCTCAGCTCGTCAAGTACCCGGAAGGATCAGGCCTCTGGCGGTCTGCTGATAACGGTCCACGCGCCCCCGAAAGAGGCTGAGAAGCAAGCGGAGATCAGCGGTGCAGGTGAGCGTGACCATGCTGAGAGGAACAGTAATCGGATTAACGGCGTAAAACCACAAACCCTCATCCGCCCTCCTCCAAGCGAAGAGATCCTCACACATCATGTCGTGGCGGATACCACAACCATCGTTATAGGATGCTCTGTCCTGCGTAACGTGAAGGGAGAAAAAATGACAATGTGCCAGGGGGAGAGGGTGCAGGTCATTTCTGTGTCGGGCCTGCAAACCTCCCACCTGACTGACTGGTACATGAAGCAGGCGCCGTCACCCCGCGTCCAACTGGTCACCTTCCACGTGGGGGTGAACGACTGCATACAGCGGGAGATCACCAGCCAGCAGTGGGAGAAGCTGGTTACAGCCTGCATAACGGCCTTCCCTAAAGCACGAGTCCAGGCCTTTTTCATCTTGCCTGCTGGGCAGGGAAGAAATTCTCGTTTAAATCAGCGTATCTTCCCGTCCAACGCCAACCTGTGCCACGTGGCGAAAAAGTTGGGCGCTTCTTTTATAGACAACACTGGCATCTTTCACACGGCAAATGGTCAACCTCGCAAGGCGCTGTACCGGGTGGACAACAATGGCCGGCTTGACCCTATTCACCCGTCCCACATGGGCATGCGGAGGCTGGCCGGTAACATCAAATACGGCGGGGAAGATGGTCACCGAACAACCTCTCAACGGGATGCTACATCTCCTAATGTAACAACCGCTAAGCAGCTTTACTCAGACATTGCTGCGGGGCGGGCGCCGGTGGGCATGCCATCCGCTGTTCAGAAGCACCATCAGCAACAGCAGCCAAAACAGCGGTGCCCACAACAGGAGCAAAATGAGCTTCAGCAGCAGCAACTGCAACTAGAACAGCGTCAACCTCCGCAACAGCAACAACAGGAACCACAAGAGCAGCACCTACAACTACAGCCAATTCAGAAGCATCAAGATACATCAGTTCTTGCCCCCGACTGGATGCAGCAACAGCAACTGATGTATCCGCCTGTGACACCGTGGCAGTACCAACCTCTCCCTAGCGGTGCTTATTTGACTAATCACCCACCATCTTCCGTTTACCAGCAACCAGGAAATGGAACGTATGTCCCGTACTACCAGAGCTACCCAGCGTCCATTATCGGTGGCGCCCAGTGGGCGCAGTTTGTGAATGGTGTGCGTGCGTACTAGGCTGTGCAGTCGTACATTATTTCCTACTCACTAAAAGGTGTGTTGGAGTGTGCGTTTATCTCATGTGCCCACCTGTGAGTACACTAGGTAATCTCGTTGGGCTTATCTGCATTCTTTGTTGATCAACAGTGTGTTGTTGCTGCTATATTTACAACTTCGTGGAGTTCGGGATTCTCTTCTTCTTTTTTTTTTCCATTTTGGCAGTTGTTGTTGCCGCTACAACGGAAAATACAAGGTGTTCTCCGTTGCAGCGGTAAACAGAATCAACTGAATAACTATATACTTTGTGGATCGGATATTACCGCATTGTGCCAGCAGTGTGTTGCTTGCTGCTACAACAGAGAATAAAAGGTGTTCTCCGCTGTAACGGTAGACAATTAACCATTTACTTCCTTGTGGAAATCATTCTACATGTGCCAGCAGCGGAAAATTCAAGGTGTTGTCCGTGTAACGGTTAACAATTACGGCCGCTCATCCATATATTTGGATTAGTCGTGAGGAAATCGTGTGATAGCATTCAGATCCACACCCACTGTGTGCCTGGTCTTATCAACGCATTTCAGGGCATATGTTTGTTTGTTTGTTGTTGGTTTTTTTTTTTTTGTTTGTTTGTTTTTTTTTTTGTTTTTTTTTCTTTCCCCTAGTGTGCTGCTGACCAGAACACTCTTTTCACGTGTGGCATCTGATAAGTGCGCTACACCACATTCACTATTTAGACTGCTTGCGCAGCATTAATACGTGGATACAATATTAATCAAAAGCGATCTTCATTTGATAACGCTGTGTTGGACACCATTTGTGACGTTTGATAGGAGGTGCTATAACTTCAGCCGAGCTTTACTGCATTGAGACTTTATTCCTTATTCCCTCTGTTTATATTTTTTTGTATTGTGTTGCACTTCATTTGTGAGAGTTAGAATTCAACATGATTCATAATGCTCAGACACACGGAAGCCTTCAAACTGGTCACTTGAACATCTACCATCTTTTTAACAAGGTGGCCGATTTGATTGTTTTTCTAAACTCGTCTGAACCATTCCACCTCTTTGATCTTAGTGAGACGCGACTTAACTCTGACATAAGCGATGAAGCCGTTCACATACCTAACTTTAGCATCACTCGACGTGACCCTTTGGTACTTGGTCAGACTGGGCTTGCCGTTTACATCTATAACTCAATCCAACATTTAGTAAAAAGGCCTGAGGACATAGAAACTCCGGAAGTTGAGTGCATTTGGTTAGAATTTAGGGCTCCAAAAACTAAACCCGTCTTCATCGGCTTTTGTTATCGTAACCCATCAGCCAAGTTTGAATGGTACGACGATTTCTTGCATGCAGTAGAAAAATTTGGCTTACCTAACTGTGATGCGTTGCTACTAGGCGACTTTAACATAGATATGTTCAAGCCCCATACCGCGTGGGATTGCATCACCACACAAACCGGCTTAGAACAATTAGTTTCGGCCCCTACTAGGATCACAAAAACAACCGCAACACTCATTGATCACATTTACACCAACCGTCCCCTTAGTGTGTTCAATGTTAGTGTTCCTGACCTCAGCATCAGTGACCACTTTCCTACTGTGTGTTCCTGGTCAACAAAACTGCCAGCGCATCGTAAGAACGGGCACACAACTATAACGTACCGCTCGTTTAAACAGTTTAATCAGTCTGCTTTTTCTAGCAGACCTTGATCAAACACCATTTAATGTCGTTAATAACGAAACTGACCCTGAAAAGGCTCTGACTGTTTGGTATCGACTCTTTACAAGAGTACTTAACAAACACGCCCCTTTACGGCAAAAGCGGGTAAAAAACCACACGTTACCGCCTTGGCTAACGCAAGGAATAATTGAAGCTATGAAATTGAGAAATGACTTAAGAAGACACAAGCTATTTAACGAATACAAAAAACAACGTAACCGTGTCAAGTCTATGGTACGCAGGGCTCAAAAGTCTCTCTTTGAACGAAGACAGAGATACTGCCGCACTCTGGCGCGCGGTTAATCTCGTCACCCGAGGTAACAGCAAGAAATCGTCAGCCATTCCTTCTAGTATTACTGCAGACACTTTTAACAAACATTTTCTGTCTGTTGCCGAGTCAATCATACCCCTCAAGTGGAAACGCGTCTTACACATGCCCGGAGGCTCTGCTTAACTTCTGTAATCAGAAGACTAAGGACAAACCCCCCTTCTCTATACCGCCTCTAGCTGTGTATGAAGTAGGAAAACTGATCGGGTCACTGAAAAACAAAAATTCATCAGGACCTGACGAGATCAGTCCTAAAATCCTGAAACTGTCCCTTCCCTATACAGTAGAATCGTTAACGTATATTTATAACTTATGCATCCAACATAATATATTTCCATCAGAACTGAAGCAAGCCAAGGTTATCCCTTTGCCTAAATAAAAAGATTTCTCTGATGTTAATAACTATAGACCCATCTCAATATTATCCAGCCTTTCCAAACCTCTTGAAAGACACGTGCACAAATACCTTTATCAATAATATTTGGAGAGTCGCAGTCTGTTGCACGTATTTCAGTCCAGCTTTCGCCCCAAGCATTCTTGCGACACGGCGCTAACAAGACTTATTGATACGTGGCTTGCATCCATAAATAACTCCCAAATAACTGGGTCGATCTTTATTGATTTTAAGAAAGCTTTTGACCTTGTAAAGCATAACATTCTTTTGTCAAACCTTCAAGGCGGCACAGTCACCCAGACTTGGGTACCAAAATCATTCAAAAAAGTGTCGGCTGTCTAATCCACGTACAGCTATGAAATTTGGCAGAGTGATAGCAGAAATGTGGTACTTTAGTGTGATATCAATTATTTAAACCTGCTTATTGATTTAGATGCCCAAAAAAATAAATATTTGAAAATATGCTTTTATCATATAGCTAAAAATACCTGGCAGTGTCAAACTCACCAGTGCACAACAAAAAGAGATTGAGCCACAACTCTTTTACAGCAGAATATATGTATGTAGGACTATAGTATGAACCTCAATGTTTATTCTTGTGTCAATAGTTTGTCAGTTATGGCATTTCCAAATTTACGTTAAAATTTTCGTAAAAATACAGCACACACTCCCACATAAATTTGTTGAGAATCAGTTTAGTCCAATAATCCTGCTTCATGCCAAAGCAGCAGCACCCAGCAGCATTTGTGCAAAATTTGAAGAAAATCCATCCACAAATGTGGAAATTATCTGAAATAAAGTGTGCATATATAGCGTATTTCAGCAAACTTTCCGCATGCAAAAATCTGGTGTTTTCCTACCTTTGTACAGTCAATAACCCCCAGCCTGGTATGGATGACCTTCTCTGACTGCTTGGTCTTCATCTATACCCAGTCTTCTGCGTCTTCTGGCCTGACGGAGCTCCTTTGAAGCTAGTTTAGCCTGCCGTTGTGCATTTTTGACGCGGAATACATCCGTTTCCTCACAATATGCACGACAGAACTGTCCCGGAGTAATGTCCATGGTTTGCAGGATAGCCATCAAGGCAGAGCACCCATCATTGAACAAACAGACTGCCACTGCCACAGCTGTTTCTACTGTTCTCAGACCATGATTTTTTTTCTTGGGGCACAATCTCCATATTAGGCTATTCAGTGACTCATTTTGGTTTTGGGTGTAACCTTTGAGGCATTTACTTAGGAGTTCTGTCTTGCACAGATCTTTCCATATAGCTTTGATTGCCTCCATGACTGCAGGGGGAAGATAATCATTTGAGCTGTGAGTGTAGGGCTTGTTTTCCCTCTCAGATTTTAGAAAAGGACACCAACTCACATCACAGAAGTTGTGAATATGGTTATCATCTGATGACCCCTTGTGGAAGAACACAGCCCAAGCTGCTCTACGCATCTCTACAATGTTGTTTGTGTTTGCACGTATAGCATTCCCATAATAAGACTGCAGCTTGTCAATTGATGCATCTGTCAGTCTTCCTTTTCCACCTATACCCTTTCCATCAGACAAAGCTCCCTTGTTAGACTTTTTAAAGTTTCTGAGACGCGTACCGACTCTCTTCTTGACATGTCCTAAACATTCTAGTTTGTCAATCTTTATGTCATCATACGGGTTTTGTTCACAAACTTTCTTGTAAGTATTTGTGTCCCCATCTCCCACAAACCCTGTGTATCTAAGCCTGTATTGTGTCACTGATCTATTAAAAATGCCACATGCACCTGCCGCCTCCATGGAGCCACTTGACCCTTCATGTGTCAGTGTGCAGTCCCTTTCAAGCTCAGCATTCCAATTCCTATACCTGTCAGACTGTGGGTGTTGTTTCTTCCAATAATCACATGACTTGCACAGTTTGCTCTTGCTCTCAGTATCCAAAACTTTACCAGTTTTCATCCCAATGGTAGTTACTACACCTACTTTTGATGAATGACCTACAGTCATCCAAGTGCCGTCAGTTGACACATGAATGTCGCGAGTGTTGTCACCCTCTATTACCTCAGCCTTGTCATATTCAGCTGTTGCTGCTGTTTGCATGCTGATTTTCTGTACAGAAGTGCTTGCTTTGTGTATTGTTTTCTTTATTGCTTTGTAGCTACTGTCTCTAGATGGTTTGGGCAAGTCCATGACACCACAGAATGTTTCTAATTCTGATCTGTCCCCCCCCCCCCAATGCACCGCATGGCAAATGCTGCTCTTCTGTTTACTAAATTTACAACAGAATTACCTACTGGTGTCTGTAGGGAAGAAGAGAAAGTAGGCTGGTTGTCACAGTGTTGATTGCTGCAGTGAAAAACAAATGAACTGGCCAGACCCTTTCTTTCTACCTCATATAACTGAACAGTATGACGACAGTGTCCGCACACTAAGTTTATGGATATGTTCTCACTAAGAATTTTTACATCAATTATTCTGTTACCTTCTGGAGTCTCCACTTCGTTATCCAGTCCACAGTCTTCATCACTGCCTTCATTATCAATATCACTGTCTGATAAATCACTATCTGGTTCAGACTCATCACTGCTGTCAAAAATTAGCTTATACAAGTCTTGCACTTTTTCCCCAGACCGAGTGGGCGTGTCAACTTGACTATTTTGATTGTTTGAACTGGTCCCAGCGACCACCGGCAGAAGCGAAACAGAATCCACACGAGGCCCACTTTGCACATCACTATTTTCACCTGTTTCCGATCTTTTGGCGTGTTGATTACCACAAAATTTACGTTTCTTGGGATTTGAAGGTCGATACTTACGATCACTAGGCATGTTCGCACCAAAACACAACAGTACATACACAAAACTGGTAAAAGTTGAATGAAATATTCATAAAGGCTTCAAACTGGCCGCCATATTTGCTAAAAGACACCAGGGAGTAGCTAATTGTACCGTAGTATAGGGGGAGTGGCTCATTATTTATAGAAAATGCAAATGATCGGAGGGGAGCCAATTATAGTATTTTGGCTGCCATTTTGAACATTTTGACAGTGACCCTTACCCTCTTTGGATGCTAATAACTAAAAAACTACTGCAGTCAAAGCAAAAATATTATTATCAATTGAAATTACAATGATTTCTAAATAAAATTATATATCAAAATTCATGTATCCCCAAAAATGATTTTTCATGCATAGTCTGGGTGACTTTGCTACCTCAAGCATATGTCTGCAATGCAGATGCTGTCTCATTGTTCACTTCATATTTAAGCGGAAGGAAGCAAAGAGTACTGTTAAATGGATCCTACTCCTCGTATGGTCTCGTCAAAAGCGGCGTGCCTCAGGGCTCTGTCCTCGGGCCATTGCTGTTTTGCCAATGACCTTCCACTGCATATTAGTAGCCGCAATATTTCTTGTGACATGTTTGCTGACGACTGCACACTACACACTCCTCACAAAAATGTAGCTGCAATTAGCACGCGTCTGCAGGAAAGCCTGCGTGAGGTCACCGACTGGTGTCATTCCAACTCCATGTCCCTGAATCCGTCAAAAACAGAATGCATGGTTATAACCACACGTCAAAAGCACCAGCTATGCCCGCTCTCTCTTAAACAATCCAGACCAAAAAGGTGACTGCCAAGCGTGTAATATGCAAAGAAGTACCCAACAGAGAAAGAAACACGCTTAGAAAAGACGGGTACAACACAATTTATTAATATTTCGGGTAAATACCCTTTGTCAAAATAGACAAACAAACAAACATAGAGATTAGCCGCTACTTATCTTCAATGGCAGAAGGAATGTGGCAACTGAAGGAGGTGACGTAAAATAAAAGAAAAGGAAGAACAAAAGTGCGCAAAAAGTAAAAATGACGTCAACGAAAAATCGCGTAAGAGAGAGACTCGGAAAGAACCTGAACACGAGAGACAAGAGTGTGTGCAAGCACGTGCAGGAGCGAGCGAAAGAAAAGGCGAGTAGATGAGGCCAGAGAGAGAGAGAGAGAGAGAGAGAGAGAGAGAGAGAGAGAGAGAGAGAGAGAGAGAGAGAGAGAGAGAGAGAGAGAGAGAGAGAGAGAGAGAGAGAGAGAAAGAGAGAGAGAGAGAGAGAGAGAGAGAGAGAGAGAGAGAGAGCGAGACGGAGAGAGAGAGAACGAATGGGGAGTAC
Organism: Semisulcospira habei; assembly: GCA_036245525.1. Lineage (NCBI taxonomy): Eukaryota > Metazoa > Mollusca > Gastropoda > Semisulcospiridae > Semisulcospira > Semisulcospira habei. The sequence goes on from BTPG01000003.1 coordinate 490,220, forward strand.
CCTTGGGCACGAAGTAGGCTGAGTGTCTAATACACAAAGCCTGCTAAACACCAACCCGAAGGCAAACTTTATATCACCTTCAAGTTGAGGACTACCTCGGGGAAAAACGGGAGGACCCCGGGGAAAAAACCCCAGCATTTAGCACGGTACACAACAAGTAATAAGTCATGAAAACAAAGCAAAGAATCAAATTCAGTAAGAGAATATTGGTATAAGTGGAGAGTAGGTAGTTGTGAAACCGTCTTCAAGGGTAACTCAAAAAATAAGGGGGGGGGAGAGAGAGAGAGAGAGAGAGAGAGAGAGAGAGAGAGGAGAGAGAGAGACAGAGAGAGAGAGAGAGAGAGAGAGATGGGGGCGGGGGGGGGGGGTAGGGGGGAAGGAGTAAGGAGGAAGGGGAAAAAAAAAAAAAAAAAAAAAAGGAAGGGGGGGGGGGGGGGGCGGAAGACACCAACCCCACCCAACGGGCACCCACCAGCCCACAGAAAAACACACAGGCACGCAACAAGACGACCACATACATCCCCAAGGGATGCACACGATCGCCCCCGCCCCAAAACCGCGTATCAAACCGTGAGCCGGAGACCCGGTGCCCGACAGGGAAGGGCAAGGGATCCAACTAAACGTTCGGCCAGCGCTGAGAAAGTCCCCAAGGGAAATGTACATATCAACCAGCGCCAACATCACCTAACTGATTAGTGAGTAGTAAATCAGTGAGGTAAAGTAGCAGACACAAGCAAGTTAAACAATGTTAATGTTTCATATTCATCCCGAGTGCCGCCACAGTGCCCAGTTTATTAATCAGAAATTTTTCACGGTCTTTCCTGGCCCAGACATTACTGGCTTGCATAAGCCAGAGGCCTTTAACTCGAATGTCTGAGACGGAGTGGTCGGCCTGATTGAAATGTCGTCCGACCGGTCTGTTGTATTGGTACTTGACAGACTGAAGATGTTCTTTGAAACGGTCGTTGATGGTTCTTTCCGTCTCTCCAACATAGAGTTGGCCGCATTTAACACAGGAGATGACATAAATCACGTTGGTGGTTTGACACGTGAAGTATCTGTCTATGTTGAATTTGTAACGTGGACCATTGACCACGGTGGAAGGGCAAATAAAAGGACACGTCTTGCAATTAGGAACATTGCACGGAGTGGAGCCGGAGGCTCTGGTGGTATGACGAGGCTTGAGAGTAGAGCGAACAAGCATGTCCCGCAAATTAATATCCCTCTTGAAAGCTACCAACGGAGGTTCAGAAAAGATAGCAGCAGATTCTTGACTGGATGACAAAAGACCCCAGTTAGAAAGAAGGATTTTACGCACCGAATTGGTGTGGGGATGGTAGATCATGGTTACGATAGGCCTGTCACTATCAGCGGTAGGTTTAGTCTGCAGTGTACTCGCGCGACTAAGTTTTTGAACCGTTTGGAGAGATCCTTGAACAACAGTATGTGGGTAGTGTCTGTCGATGAAAAATCCAGCCATTTCTTTGGATTGAACATCAAAATCTGATTCTTCGGAACATATTCTTTTTAGCCGAAGAAACTGGGAATAAGGGATGCTGTTTTTAGTTTTGGGGTTGTGAGAAGATCGGTAGTCGAGGTAGGAATGTGAGTCGGTATGTTTGTAATGTATTGAAGTTTTCAACATTCCGCAGTCAATCCTGATGTTCATGTCCAGAAAGTCGACTGAAGTAGCTGATATAGTGTAAGTGAACTTGATGGATGGGTGGAAGTCCTGCACGAAGTGAATGAAGTCTAAAAGTGCAGCTTGGGTCATGTGAGTAGCTCCTAAACCGTCATCGATGTAGCGTTTATACATCTCAGGGACAGGCCCAGTGTATTGCTGAAGAATCTGTTGCTCAAGGAAACCCATGAAAAGGCAAGCATAGCTGGGTCCCATTTTTGTGCCCATCGCTACGCCACTGCACTGAGCAAAGGTGACGCCATCAAAGGTGAAACTGTTAAGAGAGAGAACCAATTCAGCCAGACGTAGAAATGTATGAGTAGGAGGTTGTTTATGACTTCTTTGGTTGAGGAAGTATGCAAGTGCATTTAGGCCGTCATTGTGCGGTATAACAGTATATAGTGAAGTGACATCAAGGGAAAACAACAGTTCAGGTTTGAAAAGTTGTTTCTGGTTGACTTGGTCTATGATCTCTAGAGCATGGTTGGTGTCTTTAATGTAGGTAGGTAGAGACTGGACAAAGGGTTGGAAGATGATGTCCAGGTATTCGGAGACCCACGGAGCTGCCCTTGATGCCACATCTTTGACCTCCTCCGGGCCGGAGCCTGTTGAGGGTGATACTTCTTCCAGTGACGATAACTCTACCCAGGATGGTTGCGCTGCTCACGCTCCTGTTTTGGTCGTTCGAGCTGCCCGTCCTCTGCCATTGTCCAAAGTTGAAGACTGTTTTCAGGATGGTGTTGCCGTTCACGTGCCTACGTTGGACGTTGCCGCCGCCCCTTCTCTTCCTTCGTCCGGAGAGGTGAACTCCGATGCTTACGGAGAGATTGGTGTTGCCGCCTGCGCACCCACGTTGGACGTTAGAGGCACCCCTCCTTCGACTTCCGTTTTACATGACGTTGATGCCACTTGCACTCCGTTGCTTACTGTGATAAAAGACCCCTCTAGTCCTTTGTCTGACGCTGTAACCACTACGCACCTCCACTGCGCCTTAGTCGGTACTACTACACCTCACAGAAATCTAGTACAGTGCATTCCTGAAGATTTAACTCTGACACACAATGAAAGAGCTGTCCTCTCCAGAGGTTTAAAGTTTATTCCAAGGCAGCCTACTATAAACAAATACGAACTCATCAGAGATCTGCAGAAATTCTATAGGTCTCTTAGATGGATGGCTGTCCTGGGCCATCGACCGAGAACTCAGAAGGTTGGTGACATCTTCGTTGATCATTTTGACACTCCTGTCCGAAGAGAACCACCTCATGGTAAACTTCCTGAACTCGAATGCTACATTAAGAAGACCATGTCTGACATTGGACAACTCAAATTCAAACCCATTCCTCACTCTAATCTCACTAAATCTGAACTGGACGCTCTCAACAATCTTCGTAACAGAAGCGACATCGTAATCAAACCAGCCGATAAAGGTGGCGCCGTCGTTGTATGGGACAGAGGTGTGTACATCAAAGAGGCTTACAGACAGTTAGAGAACCCAGAACACTACCAACACCTTGACGAATGCTCCCTCCAAGCTGATCAAAAGCGCATCTCTAAGACAGTCAAAGAGATGATTCTTAAAGGAGAGCTTCCTTCCACAGCTAATCTCCTCATAAAAAAGCGGCCTAAGCAACCTAACATTTACCTTGTCCCAAAAATTCACAAACTCAACAATCCCGGCCGCCCCATAGTGTCAGCTTGCAGCTGTCCCACTGAACACATCTCCGAATACCTGGACATCATCTTCCAACCTTTTGTCCAGTCTCTACCTACCTACATTAAAGACACCAACCATGCTCTAGAGATCATAGACCAAGTCAACCAGAAACAACTTTTCAAACCTGAACTGTTGTTTTCCCTTGATGTCACTTCACTATATACTGTTATACCGCACAATGACGGCCTCAATGCACTTGCATACTTCCTCAACCAAAGAAGTCATAAACAACCTCCTACTCATACACTTCTACGTCTGGCTGAATTGGTTCTCTCTCTTAACAGTTTCACCTTTGATGGCGTCACCTTTGCTCAGTGCAGTGGCGTAGCGATGGGCACAAAAATGGGACCCAGCTATGCTTGCCTTTTCATGGGTTTCCTTGAGCAACAGATTCTTCAGCAATACACTGGGCCTGTCCATGAGATGTATAAACGCTACATCGATGGCGGTTTAGGAGCTACTCACATGACCCAAGCTGCACTTTTAGACTTCATTCACTTCGTGCAGGACTTCCACCCATCCATCAAGTTCACTTACACTATATCAGCTACTTCAGTCGACTTTCTGGACATGAACATCAGGATTGACTGCGGAATGTTGAAAACTTCAATACATTACAAACATACCGACTCACATTCCTACCTCGACTACCGATCTTCTCACAACCCCAAAACTAAAAACAGCATCCCTTATTCCCAGTTTCTTCGGCTAAAAAGAATATGTTCCGAAGAATCAGATTTTGATGTTCAATCCAAAGAAATGGCTGGATTTTTCATCGACAGACACTACCCACATACTGTTGTTCAAGGATCTCTCCAAACGGTTCAAAAACTTAGTCGCGCGAGTACACTGCAGACTAAACCTACCGCTGATAGTGACAGGCCTATCGTAACCATGATCTACCATCCCCCACACCAATCCGGTGCGTAAAATCCTTCTTTCTAACTGGGGTCTTTTGTCATCCAGTCAAGAATCTGCTGCTATCTTTTCTGAACCTCCGTTGGTAGCTTTCAAGAGGGATATTAATTTGCGGGACATGCTTGTTCGCTCTACTCTCAAGCCTCGTCATACCACCAGAGCCTCCGGCTCCACTCCGTGCAATGTTCCTAATTGCAAGACGTGTCCTTTTATTTGCCCTTCCACCGTGGTCAATGGTCCACGTTACAAATTCAACATAGACAGATACTTCACGTGTCAAACCACCAACGTGATTTATGTCATCTCCTGTGTTAAATGCGGCCAACTCTATGTTGGAGAGACGGAAAGAACCATCAACGACCGTTTCAAAGAACATCTTCAGTCTGTCAAGTACCAATACAACAGACCGGTCGGACGACATTTCAATCAGGCCGACCACTCCGTCTCAGACATTCGAGTTAAAGGCCTCTGGCTTATGCAAGCCAGTAATGTCTGGGCCAGGAAAGACCGTGAAAAATTTCTGATTAATAAACTGGGCACTGTGGCGGCACTCGGGATGAATATGAAAGATTAACATTGTTTACCTTGCTTGTGACTTGCTCACGCGTTAACCATCACTGATGTGTACTAGCTCACTAATGCTAGTATATCGATGCGTGATATGGACGAGTTCTGGTTGAGTTATGTAACATTTCCCTTGGGGAGTTCTGTTTCATCAGGCGGCTGGCTCGGAACGTTTTACGTTGGATCCCTTCCCTTCCCTGTCGGCACGGTCTCCGGCCCACGGAGTTTGATAACGATGGCGGTTTTGGGCGAGGCGGATCCGGAGGGGCATCCTTGGGGATGTCATTTGGTCGGTTTACAGGTTGAGACGGTGAGCCGAAGGGTGTTTTTCTCATGAGTGAAGCGCGTGCTGAGCTGCCGTGTGGCGAGGGAGAGTAAGCGGTGCTTGGTGAGATCTTCCGCCCCCCCCCTCCTCCCACTTCCATGTTTTGTTTTTTTTTTATGGGAGTGGGGGGGGGGGGTCCTTTGGTGGGAGTTAGGGGAGTGGGTGGGGGGCACGGTGTGGGGGGGGGGGGGGGGGTCGGGTCGGGTGAGTGGCGGGGGATAGGATGACGGGGAGGCGGTGGGGGGTGGGGGATAGGGAGCGGGCCGGGGTTTGGAATATGGGGGGGAGGGGGGGGGGGGGGGTGGGAGTGTGGGGGGGGGGGCAAGTGGGGGAGGGGTAAAAAGGGGGGGGGGGGTGGGGGTGGGGGGGAGGAGGGGAGGGGGGGAGGGGGGGTGGGGGGGGGGGGGGGGGGGGGGGGGGGGGGGGGAGGGGATTAGGGGAAAGTTGGGGGGGGGGGGGGGGGGGGGCGGGGGGGGGGGGGGGGGGGGGGGGGGGGGAGCGGGGGGGAG
>BTPG01000003.1:496430-541430 GCA_036245525.1 Semisulcospira habei
GCTAACAGCCTCAATTGCTATTCCAGCCAAACTTCCAATTCCTGTGGCGAACAGAGCTATACCTCCTACAGATAATCCAGCCGAAACTGCACCAATAGACATAGAAGTGTTTTGAACAGAATTAAATACTGACTTATACCTCCTTTTGCACCGTGAGTACTTAGCCTCTTCACTTTCCAAATATTTTAAAGCTTCTGTAATATTACTTAATCTGAATGCATCTGCTGGTGATGTTTTATCTGAAGCAATTGGCATATGTGGATCAGGCACAAGTGTTGTTTTTGACATCACATTTGTTTCAGTCGGCTCAAGCGTCGGTAGTATTGGATAGAATTTTACCATTTTTTTTATTAACAAAATTTTTTTATTTAATCAGCAATTACATTTTGCAACTCTTCAAAAGTATACAATTTGTTAGCATAATAAAACGAAACAAGATCAATGTGTTCCAGTTTTATAAAATTTAGAAAAACAAAAGTTGTTTTGTCGACCACCACCTTGAGAGCGGGTTCACTGCTTGAAACATTAATAACATCACCATTTTTTTGTAATAGCAATAAAGACCTTTGATGACTCTACCACTGTGTCATTCCATGTAAGTTTAATTCCCTACGCAATATTTGTCTCTTTAGCAGTAGTTACTAATCTCATGATAATTTCAAATACTATTGTTGCTTCTCTTGCGATGGTAAAGTTTGCTGGTGCAAACACGACCTTCGCATCAGACCTGCCCTTCCTATGTGTAAGAAGATATCTCCGTTTCTCATAATTTTCAACTTTCAGTTTTTCTCTGCTATTGTCATCTAAAGCAAAACTTGGAACAAGGCTTACAATAAGCGGCCCAGAGTTAACAACCTTCCTAAACACTAAGGCACCTTCATCATCAGTGTATACATAAGGACTAATAAATTCAATCTTTATGTCCCAGTCAATTGTTGGTGGCGGTGCAGGCACAGGCGGCACAGGTGAAACAACCCATTTATTACCTATATGTATTAAGTTGTAGGGCGCATTATTTACAAGATTAGGAGCAACTGGTACAGTAACATCACGAAGCTGACCAAGTTTAGGAATCTGTTTTTCACCGTCTTTTATGTCAACAATTACTCTCCGCTTGTACATGCCATTCGAATCAAGATCAAAACCATATATTTCTCCAATTTCTCCCTCTTTCTCAAAATCCTGTACGTCTGCCAAATCTTTCAACTCTGTTACCGGACATGCAAATGGTATGATTCTAGGCTTTGGACCAAGACCACTCATTTTTATAAACAAAAATAAAATTATTTAACTTCTAACACTACACTAAAATCATGCATATCAACTGGTTTGTCATCCTGATTAGTTACAGATATACTTAGTGACTCAAAGAAACTAGAACCTAATTTCTTAAACTGCAAATTAGGAAATCTAGCAACCACACTTTCACAATACGGAGCAGTTCCAGTTGGCAAGCACCTCAGCAAAGTTGAAGGCTTTCCATTGTGAACATTTTCAGTTGTGTTTAGTTCTTTCAAATAAACATTTAGTACAGTATGTACTGCCAAATGAACAGTATATCTTCCAGTTATTTTTTCTTTTTTGGGCTTAAATTTTAATCCTGCTTCTGCTTCATAAGTCCAATCATCATCACCACTAACATCTACATTAGCAAGATCAAATTTGGATAAAAAAAACCAAGTAGTATTAAAAGTTTGTCTGTTAATATAAGCTCACTATTTTTTGGAAATTCCAATGTAACAAACAAGTTAGCCGGATTTAAAGTTGCTTTAATTTTATACATATTTTGTAAAAATTCAGCTATAGTACAAAAGTCATAATACCCAGGCTGTAAGTGATTAGCGCCCCACCATGTACTACCTATCATTCCATGCACAGAATATTCACCATCATCTGTTACATTAAACCACTTTACTGTATAGAACATTTCATGGATAGCTACAGCCTTGCAACCATCATGATTATCAATTCAATTAGTTAACCACACTGGTTTGCTTGTGTCAAGATTTGTTAAGGTAATAAACATTTTTATTATCACATATAAAAAGGATGGAATTTAAATCACCAACCATTACCACAACAAACGCATTTCAATTTAATGTGGATGCCAAATACAATGTTGCACCTACTTACGAACAGAAAATAATTCAACTAAACCAGCTTGACATAGCTGTGTCTGAACAAGATCTATTCCAAGTCAAAGTACCAAACCCATTTGACCATTACCTAAACCCTCCAATAACAGATGACTCTACAGCAAGAAAGTGGTTTTCAAGTCCACTACAGATGTTTCAAAACCAACTTAACTTTGCCATACTGTGCTCAACTACAGGCTGTGGTGTTTCATTCACAGACCACTTGATTCACTCAAACAAACTGATTAGGTCTGTGTATCGTTTTCACACTTATTATCAGCTTAGACGTATACTGTCAGAACTGCATACACCATTACCAACTGAATCCAGTTTCAACAGGTTTAATAACCCCATGGATATGAAAGCATTTGAACGCATCTGTAATGAATTTAACATCAGCCCTGGCCCTAAGTATGACTTTACACAAAAACTTGATGATCACAATGGTATGGGAACACTGTATTATGCTTTGAGTCACAGACAATACCCTCAAGATTACTTGCCTCCCTACACTTCATTCTCATCAAAATCAGAAGTCTGGTTAGGCTCCATTGAACAGAAGCAGACTAATGCCTGGACCACATTTATCTTAGACAAGAGTGACGGATTTACTCAAGCAGGAGTCGAGCGCGTAAATGAGTCTATCAAAACATACGTCTGGTGTATACTAGGTGCACAATCATTAACAAAATCTAATATTTTGAATGGAAGTGGGACATTCGATTCACAAAAACAGTTTCTCACTAATCTTGAAGATTCAGTAAATTCATCAGTTGATCTCCCATCTAGCATACAGCGCTACCAAGATGTACTCAGATATGCTAGATCAAAAGTTGACTTTGTAGTTGGCACTGGGTTATACATGTTACCATCTGACCTTCAACTCCAAATGGGTACAATAACAAATTATAATAATGAAATCATTGTTGCTGGTAGTGATCAAAAACTCGGTCTCAATAAAACTGTAAACTTAGGAGGAACAACTGCGCATGTACAGTTGAAAAAACCATTACAAGTGATTACTTCCCTTGCTCCAACAGCCATACAACCAGTAAAACCAATCCCTGACACACATGAATCCGAGAGAACCGCATTGACAATAGGATTAACAGTATTAGGAATATTACTTCTTTACCTGTTTCATTAAATAACCTATCATTAACCCTCCTACTGTCACCAAAAAGATCCACACATGCTCCGCCATAAACCCTACTACCTTTGCTGTAGTATTAATCAACCAGCTTACAACCGTGCCAATTAAATTCGGTAACGTGTCTACTGCTTTCAGAGCCAATTTCTTAAGCAAGTCTGATATGTGAGACAACTGTTTCTTTACCCACGACTGTAAATCTTTTGGATCTGTGGGGGCTGGTGAAGGTGCCGGGGCTGGCGGTGTTGGACTACCACCAGGTCCACCAGCACCGGAGACAGCCAACACAACAGTACTGATAATAAATCCTAGAGCTGTAATTAAACTAGCAATTGTAATACCCTGTTCTCTGAAAAGTGTTTTAAGTCTCTCAGCCAATGTTGTGTCTTCGTGAAGTATTTTTTGAATAGTTTCCCTAATCCTGTTAACTTGTGATATCAGTTTTTGTCTCCCAGTACTAATCACTTCTAATCGTCCAGATCTTTCTATCTGCAAATCATTTAATCTGTGTTGGATTCTCTCTTTCATTTCTGTGTCAAGATTCCCATTGTCTGCGGTAGCCAGTTTCTCTTTTTCTCATTCAATGTGTTTATCAAGTTCACCCAGTTTGTCAATATTATTTACCATCTCACCTCTTATTGACTACAGTGATTTATCCAACCCTATAATCTCCCTCATTGTCAAAGGCGGGTCATCTATTGTTTTCATAGCGTCATTTAATTGCCCTTCAGTAAATGAAGTTTCTTGTATCACTGTGTTTGCTATTTCTGGTAGGCTTGTTACTGGTGCCATTTCAATCTCTTGTCCTGTTGGCAACTTTGTTTGCGTGTCGTGAAGAACACTAACAAGTCTTGGGGGAACAGGAGACCCACCAATTCCAAGATACCTTGCAAACCCAGAGTTACCACTGACTTCACCTTTAATTGTACTTAAAGCTCTAAACTTAGAAGAATTGTTTTTATGTGTTAGATATATTTTCCCTCTGTCTGTATTTACAAATAAGTGTCCTTTTTCATATTGAAACTGATTAGGATCCAAGACTTCTGGGTGTGCACCAACACTGTCATAAAATGAGTTTACTTTGTCTTTTAGCAGTTCGTGATACATAGGAGAAATATTTCCCATTCCAGTCATATCTGTGATACTGGTATCTGAGGCATCCATGACATCCATTTCAAAATCTTCATGATTAAATCCTCCTGCTGCCATTGTTTTATTAATTTATTATTTTTTATTGTGCATAATAAAAATGACACAGTCTTATGGATCAAAGTTAGACCCATACAGAAAACTATGTGAGCCCCTGGGTGTTAAAGGCGTTCGTCAAACAAGAGTAATCACGAACAATCCTAGTACCACAGACCAGATCCAAACACTTACAGTCAAGTTTCCAAACCTAGGTCCCAGTGATGTTATTGTTCCTGGCACTGCACGCCTAGCATTTAATATTAAACTATCATCAGACGCAGATGTGAACAGAACTCTAGTTGACAATCTTGGCAGAGCAATTGTTAGAACTATTAAAGTAAAACTTGAAGGACAGGAAGTGTTTAGTCTTGATGACTCAGATGTGTTCTACTGTTACAAAGACCTTTGGCTCACAAGAGAAAAACGAGAAGACCGTATTTACCAAGGCATACAGTCTGTTAATATTACCAAACTTCGAATCGATGCTGGAGATAAATCAACGTCAGCAGCCAATGATGTTATTATAGCAGAAACATATGGAACCAGGTTTTACATTCCGCTTGAGTTTGAAATCCTCACAGCTCATCTGCCTTATTATCAAGGGGCACTGAATGACCGTCTGAGTTTTGAACTAACCTTCAATGACTACTCCAAAGTTATTAAATCATCTGATCTCAGTGCAACATACAAGATTTCTAACATTTCTTTGGAATATGAAATTGTCACACACACTGAATTAGCCAGACTTATTCAAAATCAGTATCAGTCAAGACTGCCAATTTATTATGACAGGGTGATTAGACATAGTTTAATACCCAAAGATAAGAGTGACCCAATGTGGAACATAAACTTAAACACACCTGCTAGGTCACTGAAAGGTATTCTTATGTTGTTTGTTGAACCAGCAGCTCCATACAAATGGGATTCAGAACAATTCTACAATCCTAAGATTACACATTTGTCCTGTACAATCGAAGGCCGCCCTAATCAAGTGTATGCTTCAGGAATGCTGCCTTATCAACACTATGATGAGACCACAAAGTATTTTGCGGGTAAAAGGATTAGAGATAAACCAGCAAACATTGCGTGCAAAGATCTACATCTGTATGACGTTAGGATCGGACAATACCTGACAAACAAATATGCACTTTGGTTAGATCTTCGTAGTACAGACGACGACTATCTTCATGGGTCAGGATGAACTGTCGAGAACGGTAGTGATGGAATAACAATTCAGATACAAAAGAAGGTTGAAACTGCTGCAGCCATAAACAAATATTTGTACCTGATATATGACGCACAACTCAATATTGCAGAAAGCAGACTAAGTGGACACATATATTAAAATTATATTGTGTATTAAAATGAACCGGGGCTTAATGACACTCGATCCACACTGTGGCTTATTTGTTGGTGCCACAGGGTGTGGGAAAACTCAATTCGTACTTGACTTATTACAAACAAGATACATCCACCACTTTGAAAACATTGTAATATTTTGTCCTACAATCAAATACAACAAAGCTTATCACAACCGTTTATTCATTTGGACTGACAGCAACATATACTTAGTTGACCCTGAGAAAAAACTGAATGACTACCTACAATATTTTTACAAGCACTTTGAAGGACAGCCAACATTGTTCATAGTCGATGACTGTTCTGCAGAGAAAGACATTGTCAAGAAGAGAAACACATTGGCAGAACTTGCCTTCAGTGGCAGACACACAAACGTTAGTGTATGGATTCTCACTCAGAAATATAATGCTGTTCTGAAAGATTTTCGAGAACAGTTAAAGTTTATCTGTTTGTTTTACTGTAAGGATCGTGACAGCTTTGAAGACTGTCTCAGAGAAAACGACGTCATACAAAATAAGCATGAACGTGATGATGTGAAAAATAAACTGAAATCAACTAAGCATCTAAAGCTCATTTTAAAGACAGATCAGCCCACAGAGTATGGGTTAGTAAATTATTTTTTTTTAAATAACAATATAAATGAACCCTGATGAAATCCTTCTATTGAATGATATAAATGCTGTAGAGAACAAAGACTTAGACTCTAAGAAACAGTGGCTTTTGTCTGTAATTGTCTCAGGCAAGTCAAAGGCTTATCTAGGAAGACAATACATGACAGAGGATATAGAATCTCTTACCTCTGATGAACTAATCAAAATTCATTCAAAATATAAGAACCACATTGCCTCACTAATGACTCGTGATTTAAGTCGATCTCTTGTATGCCTATACACAAAAGCAGTGAGTCACTTTCTACCTGTGGATAGTGACAGTCTATCACACGACCTTGAAAGTAATCCTATTGTTTCAATTACAATTGGCAAATTAGCATGTATCATGTTTTACAAATTTGGAAATTACCTTGCACCTGTGGTAACTTTACTTGTTACCGGAAGTCATATCGATTTTTTGAAAATAAATTTTGTGCAGAAAGAAAAGGATGGATCAAATGGATGAGAACAAGATGACTCCACAACTGAACCCCAGTCCAGTTTTGACACAGGTTCAAACTGTGACTAAGACTAAAAGTCCAGGCTGCATTGAGGCAGGAAAAAAATTAACTGAATGGAACAGGCAAAAAAAATTACAGCTTCAAGCTCAAACAGAAAAGGCTCATGTGACTGACCAGGCGTCAACACTGAGAGGACCGTCAGGACCGTCAGGACCGTCAACACTGTCAGGACTTTCAACACCCCTGTCACACCCACATCAAAGTGAAAGACCTTCAACCCAGTCTAATTCTGAAACAGCAAAATATGTAGTTGCCGCATTTGTTGTCGGATCTGGTTTTGTAGCTTACCAATTATACAAAAAATACAAGCCACAGACTCGAACAGTGTCCCAAAAATTAAACACTCTATCATCAAAAACAGAAGTCTCCACATTACCAACAATACCCAAAGTTGTCGACCCATTTATCATGCACTAATAAATTTATTTATTTTAATTTTTCTTGCCTAAGAAATGAATGACTCAAAAAACATATTGAACCTTGTGTATCACTCTGCCGTAATCAGTGGATTAGCAGTAGCTTATTCTATGCTGGGAAAAAAGTCTACTCAAAATGAAATCAGCAGACTTGAGCAGATTAGACATTGAAGACAGTGCTAAGCTAATTGCTGTTGTTACAGCGTCAATTGCGACAAAAGATTTTCTTGTCAAGCAAGGAATTATTCCTGAAAATGTTTCTATGTAAATAAAAATAATATGGCGACGATAGCTATTATGATAGGAGGTGCGATGGTTAACGCCCTCGCTTTTAGCGGCTCTAATTATCTATTTTCAAAAATGGGTAGAGAAGAATCTGCAGAAGAAATGAAACGACACAATGAAGCGTCACAAAAATTAGCACAGGCAGAACAGGCGTATGAAAAACAAAGAATTGAAAAACTTGATTTTATCAATGACAGACGTAGATTAGAGGGTCACGCACAACATACATTTTCAAATACAGATGAAGCAATCCGTGAATACTATCTTGTCACAGGTGAAGACATGTCTATCCCAAAACTGAAACTAAGTGACTACTATCAACCAAGCCCAGAACAAAGAAACGGAGAGATAATCTTTGTTCTAGTGGGAATGACATTTGTATTTTTTACTGGTCTTTATTTTGCTAGAAGAAATGAACCCCGGGGTAGAAAATAAACTATCAAAAATATATTACTCACCATCAGGGTATTGGAAAGGGCAAACAGCTATTCAGAAATTACATGCCGCTGTGGGTGGAGATGTATCACTCAATCAAGTCAAGCAATGGTTACAGAGACAGGCAATTTGGCAGATATATCTCCCTGCTCCAAGAAAGATAACGAGGCCATATTTTGAGAACACAACACCAAATGACACGCACCAAATGGACCTCCTGTTCCTACCACATGATACAATAAGAAAGGTCACCATAACTGTCCATATATTTATTATTTGACTTTGCATAATTATTCGCTGCAATACTAATGCCTCCCCTCAATCCACGTTCCACCATTTCACCCATCGCACGATCAGACAACAGGTCTATAAATATCTTACTAGATTTCAAAAATGCATCCCATGTCATGCCAGGACTAGTTATGAAGCAAGCTGGGTCAAGAATGTAGTGTAACAAACCCTTTTCACAGTAACTTTCAAATACATCTGCTAGCAAGCAAACATCAGCTTTCAAGTACTGATCATGGTAGTCACCAATTGTCTGACACCCTAATTTATCCCACGCATCGAGTGCGTGTTGATATTCAGAGTCAGAAATACCTTTGCCAGTTAGTGTGGAATAAAATTTCTCTTTTGGTGGTAGTCTCCTTTCTTCAAACACAACCCAGTGATCAATGTACTCATACGGATACACTCCATTCTTAACCAAGTCTGGCTCAAAATATTTACTTGTTATTGGATACTCAGTCAGTCCTTCTGCCAGACTAGCAAGACCTAAAGACAAATGTTGCATGGAGTCATAAAATGCTAATTTGTCTAACCTAAAAGTTAAGTATTTCTCAGTTGTCTGGGCAATACAATTTATGTGTTTGAAAGACTCATCAACAGCCTGCATGATGATGTGTGAATCATATCCCTTCAGATTGTGAAAAAAGATTGGTAACTTGTATGTCTTAGGATCTGTTTTTAATAACAAGTTACAATTGTTATGTGCAGCACCTCTGTAATGCCCAGTTATGTGATCGTGGTCACGAACTTTATCACCCCCTAAAGGTTGTTCACAAATCCAACACGTCACAGCTGTATCAAATTTTAGTTTGTCTTCTTCTGTCATCACCAAAGGCATCTGACATGTTGTGAGATATTGTACTACTTGACTATACAGATGTCTCATTTCTGTTAAAAACAAACATGCTGCATTTACACCCCTGTAAATAACAGGTTCTGAATGAAGACCATCTGACCTAACAATAATGTATCGAAAAGAACACACCACTTGGTCACTCAGTTTTATAGTCTGTGGTAATGACTCTGGAACAGGACCCTCATATGGTGTTACTAATGATTCGAAATCAGCGTATACTATAAACGGCAGCTTTTGTTGATTTCCATAGTTCTTAAAATACACTTGACTACCAGGATCTGGATACTTAAGTACAGTTTGTATGTCATCAGCTGACCTGCAGTGCAGGATGTGTTTGTGTGCTATTTTAATAGAAGAGAATCTCTGTAAACATCTCTTGCACACTTCCTGTTTCCCATTGTGTTTCGTTGTATGTGAATGAATTAGACGTGACATATTTCTGATAATTGTGTAGTGGAAGTTATTGTCATCGCCGATTAGCAACATGTCAACATGTTTATCTTCTGACTGCCCATAGGTTGGGGCAATTGGAGATACTCTAATTGGCTGTAACTTATTCTCAGATTCATTTTCCCACACAAACACATTCACAGATATACCAGGATTTAGTTTTTCAAACAAGTCTATGTCCTCTATTTTAACAAGGAACTCAATGCCACTAAAGTTGAGTTCATTTACAAATTTGATGTAGTTAGATACGCGATCAGGTCTTGACCTCACAAAGTGTAGTTTAGCAAGCACACACCACATGAAACAGAAATTGTCTTTGTTCTGTATGTTAACAACAGCCTTTTTGTTTGCAACCTCTGTTGGCAGTGGTATCCATGCTTTACCTAATATAGGATGATATCTTGACTGCTTTAATTGTAGTTCATGTACATGTCCTTCATGCCAACCAGACCCCTTCATTTTTGCACTGTCGATTGCCTGGAGAAAGTCAGGTAATAGTCTGTCTCTAAACACGTTCTCCAATTCTCTTCTTGTGTTAACAGTGTGTTGTCTTGTTGATATATACGATACAATTAATTCACTGTCCAATCTAGTGAATTCTATTTTCGCAATAATCTGAATCTTAACACTGCCTGTGATAAGATTTTCTTGTATGACAGAAAAAGAGTTTTCTATTGATTCATATACATTGTTAGTATTGGATATAGGCAAGTCTGTTGTGTGAAACACGTTTCTTAAACCAGGTGAGCCAGGGTTTGATGGGCCAGGGCTTTGTGAATTGTCCGTCATTTTTATTTGACCGACAAAATAATAAAATAAAAAATATTACCGCTGACACACCATATGTAATACTGTATTATCGGTAGTTATGATAAACAAGTCAACTACTTTCCTGGTGTTTGTCTTGAAGTCTTGTCCTGCAGGTGTAATATCACTTTATTAAATGTAACACTTTCAATGTAACAATGTAGTTTTCTTAATTGAACAAATATGTCTTCACACAGTACCTCAAACCAACGCAAGTGGCCACTGTTAGCATTATAAACTTTAAAAGAATTTGTCTTAAGATCAACAGTCTCGTAATCATAATGTGGTAATCCATCTGAATATTCCAAAGTAACGTTATATGTCGTGTATATCCTTATTGACGGTGTTGTGAGTTTAAAGCTGGGTCCAAACACACGTGTTTTTAAGTCATAAAAACACTTAACATCTTTGAAGCATTCTGTAACATCAAACACTTGGGTTTGTCCGTCTGTCATTTTTATTAGACAAACAAAAGAATAATTGTTATAAAAAAGTTTTCCGTTGCCCTTGTGTCTTAATAAAAAAGACTTAGTATACGTGACTAGAGTCAAGTTGTTATTAAATACTTGTAAGTAATTAGGGTAAGTAATTAATAAGTTCTTAATGGTAAGTAATTAATAAGTTCCTATTGTAACTCACTTTAAGGTAACCTTGAGACCACTTGGTAGTTTCTTATCTAACTGTTTTTCAGTGCCTTATAGACATGAGTACATTAGCCCTCACATGTAGAACCGTTTTGAAAAGTAATATGTCCCCTGTTGAACTTTGACATTATTTAGCGATTTAAACAGCTATAGCTATGAAAGACCCTTGACAGCTGAGAGCCTTTGAAGAGCACAGCCCTTGAATAAAAATGGAATGTGTCCCCCTATTGAAAAGCGGGCGCGAGAGATAATACTAAAAGCAAACAAACACTGACACTACCTGGTGGCCGCTCATGCTCAGGCTTACGATAAAATTGTACTGACATGAGTGTCTGTAAGTGTGGGTGTGTGTGTGTGTGTGTGTGTGTGTGTGTGTGTGTGTGTGTGTGTGTGCATATGTTTGTTTGTTTGTTTGTTTGTTTGTTTGTTTGTGTGTCTGTTTGTTTGTTTGTTTGTTTGTTTGTTTGTTTGTTTGTTTGTTTGTTTGTTTGTTTGTTTGTTTGTTTCTTATCCAACTGTTTATAGTGCAGAGTGACCACCGTTTGATTTCTCGGGTACCAGTCATGTAGCTTTGAAAAGCCGGCTTATTCATAAACTGAAGTGACACCTCTCACAGTTGAATGATAAAGCAAACACAGGTGGCTTGCAAAGGACATGGGCTACAGAATAACTTACTCACTGAGATCCCTTCATGAATATCAAGATCTATCTAGATAGGTGTTGTAAATACACACTTAACTCTTTCTACCCCAGCTGTGCAGCCAGCAACTTTGCCCTCTGGACCAGCCATGCAGAGAGCTGAGTGCTAAATATATGGGTGTCTCGCAAAAACTGCTATAACTTTGAAACCACTGAACCTATCTCAACCAAATTTTGGGACAGTACAGAAAAATAAATTTACAAAATGTACATGTCCTGTGTTTTATGTTTATTGACACCGGAAAGAACTAAGAGATGTTTATTTTTGCAATTTGCTTGTAAACAAAGACATTTTTAAAAGTAAATATTTCAGACTTTTAAGATACACCCCAAACATTTAATTCATTTTCTGAGTCAGTGGACTCATCTAAGTCCACTTCACAGTCGATCAGTTCATCATTTTCTTCGCTGTCATAATTCATTATAAACTCAGCAGCCTGACTAGCATTCAAAGTCCGGGAACGCCTCGCCATTGTCGAAGAAAAGTACACAAATTCCGCAAAAAAAGGCTCGAAAAACCGCCCAAACTTGCCGCGTGCACATGAGGAAGAACAAAGAAGCCGAATAAGAAGGGATGCAGTTTCAGGACTGCCCATTACGGATAAACCCGTAGTTGGTCGGGAAATGCTGGGCGTGCATTTACGGATAAATCCGTAGTTGGGGTAGAATGAGTTAAGCATGGTGCATAACGATCTAGCAGCTATGAATAACGATATAGGGTTGGTGCATATCCATCTAGTTATGAATACATTGTAAGTGCTATGAATATTTTATTCTGGTCTAGAGTGCTGGCGACGGGCTGTGTTTACGTACATAGTAGCATTGAGACATCGGTCATATGAGCTAATTAAGAGAGAGAGTAATACTGAGAGAATTAAAGTATTATTAACACAATGACTGAGTTAACCCCTTATGTATTATTTTTGATTTTCATAAAAATGTGGCTGTTTAAATAATAATGATTTAGGGGTAACTTCCAATGGTATTTACTCTGTGCGGGGGACATAAATATGGATGGTCAAAAAAATATAAATAAGGGGGTTAACTCAGTCATTGTGTTAATGAAGCTTTAATTCTCTCAGTATTACTCTCTCTAGTGTTACGTGTGCTTCTTTATATACGGTTCTTCTGCGTTCGCTTGTGATTTATTCCAAAGCAGTGATTGACTGTGTGCCTCAACTTCTGTGATTTTCTCGCCTGGTTTGATTACCAAAGCTGCTCTAAGTTTTTGTTGTAACAGTACGGTTTCAAGTGTTCAGCCTAGGATACTTCACATCGCAGGCTACACCATTTCTTTATGTATTTAGACAGCTTGCGCAGCATTAATACGTGGATACAGTATTAATCAAAAGCGAGCTTCATTTGATAACGCTGTGTTGAACACCATTTGTGAAGTTTGATACGAGGTGCTATAACTTCCGTCACGCTTTACTGCATTGAGACTTTATTCCTTACTCCCTCTGTTTATATTTTGTTTATATTGTGTTGCACTTCATTTGTGAGAGTCAGAATTAAACATGATCCATAATGCTCAGACACACGGAAGCCTTCAAACTGGTCACTTGAACATCTACCATCTTTTTAACAAGGTGGCCGATTTGAATGTTTTTCTAAACTCGTCTGAACCATTCCACCTCTTTGATCTTAGTGAGATGCGACTTAACTCTGACATAAGCGATGAAGCCGTTCACATACCTAACTTTAGCATCACTCGACTTGGCCCTTTGGTACTTGGTCAGAGTGGGCTTGCCGTTTAATTCCATAACTCAATCCAACATTTAGTAAAAAGGCGTGAGGACACAGAAACTCCGGAAGTTGAGTGCATTTGGTTGGAATTTAGGGCTCCAAAAACTAAACCCGTCTTCATCGGCTTTTGTTATCGTAACCCATCAGCCAAGTTTGAATGGTACGACGATTTCTTGCATGCAGTAGAAAAAGTTGGCTTTCCTAACTGTGATGCGTTGCTACTAGGCGACTTTAACATAGATACGTTGAAGCCCCATACCGCGTGGGATTGCATCACCACACAAACCCGTTTCAGAACAATTAGTTTCGGCCTCTACTAGGATCACAAAAACAACCGCAACACTCATTGATCACATTTACACCAACCGTACCCTTAGTGTGTTCAATGTTAATGTTCCTGACCTCAGCATCAGTGATCACTTTCCTACTGTGTGTTCCTGGTCAACAAAACTGCCAGCACACCTTAAGAACGGGCACACAACTATAACGTACCGCTCATTTAAACACTTTAATCAGTCTGCTTTTCTAGCAGACCTTGATCAAACACCTTTTAATGTCGTTAATAACGAAACTGACCCTGAAAAGGCTCTGTTTGGTATGGACTCTTTACAAGAGTACTTAACAAACACGCCCCTTTACGGCAAAAGCGGGTAAAAAAAACACACGTTACCACCTTGGCTAACGCAAGGAATAATTGAAGATATGAAATTGAGAAACGACTTAAGAAGACACAAGCTATTTAACGAATACAAAAAACAACGTAACCGTGTCAAGTCTATGGTACGCAGGGCTCAAAAGTCTCTCTTTGAACGAATGATTAAAGAAGACAATGATACTGCCGCACTCTGGCGCGCGGTTAATCTCGTCACTCGAGGTAACATCAAGAAATCGTCAGCCATTCCTTCTAGTATTACTGCAGACACCTTTAACAAACATTTTCTGTCTGTTGCCGCGTCAATCATACCCTCAAGCGGAAACGCGTCTTACACATGCCCGGAGGCCCTGCTTAACTTCTGTAATCAGAAGACAAAGAAGGACACCCCCCCCCCCTTCTCTATACCGCCTCTAGCTGTATATGAAGTAGGAAAACTGAAAAACAAAAAATCATCAGGACCTGACGAGATCAGTCCTAAAATCCTGAAACTGTCCCTTCCCTATACAGTAGAATTGTTAATATATATTTATAACTTATGTATCCAACAAAATATATTTCAATCAGAACTGAAGCAAGCCAAGGTTATCCCTTTGCCTAAATCAAAAGATCTCTCTGATGTTAATAACTATAGACCCATCTCAATATTATCCAGCCTTTGCAAACCTCTTGAAAGACACGTGCACAAACACCTTTATCAATTTTTGGAGAGTCGCAGTCTGTTGCACGTATTTCAGTTCGGCTTTTGCCCCAAGCATACTTGCCTTACGGCACTAACAAGACTTATTGATGCGTGGCTAGCATCCATAAATAACTCCCAAATAATTGGGTCGATCTTTATTGATTTTAAGAAAGCTTTTGACCTTGTAAATCATAACATTCTTTTGTCAAAACTTCATGCATATCTCATTACTTACTTACATACACCTGTCACCCTTACTCAGGTATAGTCCGTCGACGAGAGACCTCCAGCAACTCCTGTCCTGTGCTTCTTCTTCGATTCTACTCCAGGTGGTTCCCAGTCTATTGATGTCTGTTTGGAGGTCTCCACGCCAGGAGTTTTCTCGGCCTACTACTTTTCCTCTTTCCCTGGGGATTCCATGACAATGCATGCCTAGTGATACTAGAAGCTGGCTTCCTCAGACTGTGACCGATCCATCCCCATCTTCTTCACCCAATTTCATTCTCTGCTGTTATCTGCTCTCTTCTCTCCCAGAGTCTGACGTTGCTGATCTTCTCTGGCCAGTGGATTTTCAAAATTCTTCTAAGGCAACTGTTCATGATGGTCTGTACTCTGTTGACTGTGGTTTTTGTCAATCTCCAAGTCTCTGCTCCATATGGCAGAACTGCTTTTACATTGGAGTTGAAAATCCGGACTTTGGTGTGGTGTGACAGCTCTCTTGAACTCCACACTTTTTTCAACTGGAGAAATGCTGCTCTGGCTTTACCGATTTGTGCTCTGACATCTGCATCAATGCCGCCTTTTTTTTGTCTATGATGCTCCCGAGATAGGTGAAGGACTCCATCTCCTCCAACGGGGTGCCAGCAAGCAAGACTGGTTCTTCCCTGGTTGCGTTCAGCCTCATTGTCTTTGTTTTCTGTTTGTGAATGGTGAGGCCCACTTGGGACGAGATGTCATCAAGCCTCTTGGTCTTGTCCTGCATTTGTTGATGAGTGTGGGACAGTAATGCCAAGTCGTCTGCAAAATCGAGGCCGTCAAGCTGTGTCCACAGTGTCCACTGTATTCCACTTCGTCCGTGCTCTGTGGTCATCTTCATGACCCAGTCTATGGCCAGTAGGAAGAGGAACGGAGACAGCAGACACCTCTGCCTGACACCAGTTTTGACCTGGAGCTCCCTGGTGAACTGCCCTTCGTGGATCACACGACATGTCATGCCATCGTAGCTGCTCTTGTTCAGGCGGAGGAGCTTTGTGGGTACACCGTAGTGTCGTAGGAGTTTCCACAGAGTCTCTCGGTCCACACTGTCAAATGCTTTCTCATAATACACAAAGTTGACGTACAGCGGGGAGCTCCACTCCAGAGACTGTTCCACAATGATGCGGAGAGTGGCGATCTGGTCTGTACATGATCGGTTCTTCCTGAATCCTGCTTGCTGGTCTCTCAGCTGGGGGTCAACGGAGCTCTCCATTTTCTCTAGGATGATCCGGTTGAAGACCTTTCCTGCTACTGACAGCAAGGTGATTCCTCTGTAGTTGGAACACTTGCTGATGTCGCCTTTCTTGGGAGGCTTGATTAGGTACCCCTCCTTCCAGTCAGCCGGCATCACCTCCTCTTCCCAGATCTTTCCAAACAGTGGGTACAGCATCTCCACTGTTGTCTCTAGGTCTGCTTTCAGAGACTCCGCTGGGATGCCATCATGCCCTGCTGCTTTGCCGTTCTTCAAAAATGCCACTGCTCTTCTGATCTCTTCCCGGCTGGGTCTGTCACAGCTGATGGGTAGGTTGGTCTCTGCCGGCTGGATGTCTGGGGGGTCGGGTGGGCTAGGTCTGTTCAGTAACTCTTCAAAATACTCGGCCCATCTGTGGAGTTGGTCTGCTCTGTCTGCAATAGGCTTCAGTAACTCTTCAAAATACTCGGCTCATATGTGGAGTTGGTCTGCTCTGTCTGCAATAGGCTTGCCTTCTTTGTCATTTACTGGTCTTTCTGTATGGCCATACTTGCCCGACAATCTTCTGGTAATGTCGTAGAGCTGTTTCATGTTGCCGCTGCCTGCTGCCTTTTCTGCCTCTGCTGCCAGGTTGTCAGTGTAGGCCCTCTTGTCTGCCCTGATACTCCTCTTCACCTCGCGGTTGGCTTCCGAGTATTCCTCCTGTGCCCTTACTTTGGCTGCTCTTGTGCGACTGTTGTTGACAACTGCTTTCTTCTGCTTCCTCACTTCTATCTTCTTCAAGGTCTGTGCCGACAGCCAGTCCTTGTGATGGTGTTTCCTGAACCCTACAGTGTCTTTGCAGGTTGAGTTCAGCGCCTCTCTAACTGCCTTCTACTGCTGCTCTGTGGTGACCGTCTCCTCTTTATTTACTAGCTCCTGTAGCGCTTGAAACCGGTTGGACAGCACCAGTTTGAACTCTTCTCTAACTCCAGTTTCTCTCAGGAGGCCTACATTATAGCGCTGTCTTCTTGTTGTCTCTGTGTGGCTTTTCTTTAGCTTGAGCTTCATTCTTAAGGTAAGCAGATGGTGGTCTGAGGCGACATCTGCTCCCCTCCTCACTCGAACATCTTGAAGGGATCTTCTAAATTTCTTGCTAATGCAAATATGGTCTGTTTGGTTCTCTGTTGTATGTCAGGTGAGACCCAAGCTGATTTGTGTATTCTTCTGTGTGGGAATGGCAAGTCGGTTTAGAGCACAAAAGTCTACAAACCTCTCCCCGTTCTCACTCATCTCCCCTAGCCCCTGTCTCCCCATCACCTTTTGTATCTAGTGTTGTCCTCCACTAATTTGGCATTAAAATCGTCCATGACGATGGTGATGTCTCGCTCTGCACATTTGTCCACGTCACTCTGGAGTCGGTTTCTCTCTGAACTCTTGTTTCACTTTCTCGTCACTGTCATTAGTGGGCGCATAACACTGGATGACGTTCAGCTTGAGCTTTTTCTTGGTTCTAAAGGCTGCTGTGATAATTCTTGGCCAAAGAGGTTCCCAGCCCATCTGTGCCACTGGTGACAGCATGAATGCTACTCCTTCTGTATGGGGGGCATTCTCCTCTTCATGACTTGAATACAGAATCGTCTCCCCATTTAACAGCCTTTTCTGGCCAGACTGCGTCCATCTGGCTTCACTGATACCTAGCAGGGAAAGGTTGTACTTTTGCATTTCCGCTGCTATATGGGCGGCCTTGCCGCTCTGGTACATGGTCTTGACGTTTCATGTGCCCATGGTTGTTTCCCTGGATAGAGAGGCTCGGTCCTGCCGCTTCCAAAAACTTCCGGCTTTCACCACAGGACGCCATAAATCTTCTGGTAGAAGAACCTTCCTCCTCCATGAAAGGAATTACTGTTAGGCTTTTAGTCGGCGATTTTGTAGCTATTTCCTTTTTTGCAGGGTGGGGAAGCAACCCCCACGCCCAACCCCCTTACTAGGAGGACCAGGGGTTTTCTGTCGGGGTTACCTTCCCTTTGACCATGTTGGTTCACGGCCCCTTATTTCATTCGGTGCACCCTTCTCACGAGAGACCTTCTATCCACCACCCAGGGGACGCGCCTCAACGTCATGTGGTCCCAGCGCGAGGATATTTAAGCGGAAGGAAGCAAAGAGTACTGTTAAATGGATCCTACTCCTCGTATGGTCTCGTCAAAAGCGGTGTGCCTCAGGGATCTGTATTCGGGCCATTGCTGTTCTGCATATTTATCAATGACCTTCCACTGCATATTAGTTGCCGCGATATTTCTTGTCACATGTTTGCTGACGACTGCACACTACACACTCCTCACAAAAATGTAGCTGTAATTAGTACGCATCTGCAGGAAAGCCTGCGTGAGGTCACCGACTGGTGTCATTTCAACTCCATGTCCCTGAATCCGTCAAAAACAGAATGCATGGTTATAACCACACGTCAAAAGCACCAGCTATGCCCGCTCTCTCTTAGTCTGTCTATAAACGGCAGCCCAATCACGCCACCGCCTCTTGGGGGTCACTAAAGATGATCAGCGTAAATGGCAACTGCATATTAATAATGTGTGCAAAAGGGTTTCCAGAAGCCTGTATATGTTGTCAAAATTGAAAACAATTACTGACACAGATACGCGTCTTCTTTTCTACAATGCTCATGTCAAGTCGCACATAGACTATGCATCAACAGTGTGGGATGGTTCTAGTGATGTACATTTGAAGAGGCTGAACTCCCTATAAGAGAGCTGCTAAGCTTATATTTCCCGATCTCGAACTCTCAACTGACGAAAATCTTAAAACTTTAAAAATTCTCCCTCTATCCCATCACTTTCAGTTCAATAAAAGTGTATTGATGTACAAGCTGTACACACAATCATGTCCACTGTACTTGAGTTCTTTTTTCTCAGAACGGACATCTGTAGCTTCTAGACATGGACAACAATTCAAAGTACCCCTGCCGCGTATTGATTTATTCAAAACCAGTTTGTCATTCTCGGGAAGTTCATTCTTGAATTCTATTCCTGCAGAAATCAGAAACGCAAAGACGCTCACCTCATATAGGGACAGCCTCTTCAAACACCTAGAAACTCTGACGTAATCTAATCATTACAGTATTGGGATAACTTGCACGTGTGTTCAGGTTTGTGTATGTGCGTGTATGTGAGTTTGTGTGTGTATGTGTGTGTGTGTATGAGTATGTGAGTGCGAGAGAGGGAGAGAGAGAGAGAGAGAGAGAGAGAGAGAGAGAGAGAGAGAGAGAGAGAGAGAGAGAGAGAGAGAGAGAGAGAGAGAGAGAGAGAGAGAGAGAGAGCGAGCACCTGAGTCCCTTTTTCCCATAGCCATACCATAATATTTGAATGCCAAAGAGTACATTGAATATTGCATGTACTGTGTATATTGTTTTTGCCTTCATATGTGTGTGCTCGATATTTTGGGCGCGCGCTCGCGTATCTGTGTGTGTGTGTGTGTACTGTATGTGTGACTGTGTGTGTGTGTGTGTGTGTGTGTGTGTGTGTGTGTGTGTGCGCGCGCGCGCGCATGCGAGCGTGCTGTGTGTTGTTGTGTGTACCGGCGTGAGAGAGAGAGAGAGAGAGAGAGAGAGAGAGAGAGAGAGAGAGAGAGAGAGAGAGAGAGAGAGAGAGAGAGAGAGAGACAGAGACAGAGAGACAGAGAGAGAGAGAGATGATGATGAAACTTTATTACATAACGGTAGAAGTTTTGACAGATACAAATACGTCATTTTTCAAACTTGCCGTTTCTAACGTACTACAACAAGAAATATAATGAAGACAAATAAAAAATATTTAACGCAAACAAAAAAACATAACTAAATAAGTGCAGACACACGTAGTACAGAAAATGATACTACTAAGGTAGCAAAAAACAACTACAAAAAAAGAAGTAACACTCCTCAGCACAAATTACATAGGGAAAAAATCATAGCACAGCAAAAACAAGCACAAAGTACCAAGAATCAAACATACATACACACACCTTTACAGCCGTGTAAATGCACGCACTAACATATATACATTTACATAACCTTTCATCAGAATGACAGAATAAAAATGATATATCTGAGCAGTTTCCATCAGGTATATGTGTAGTTTTGTTTTAAAGGAGGAAAGGTGGGTTAGTGTTTTTAAATAAGTACCCAACGGAGAAAGAAACACGCTTAGAAAAAACGGTACAACACAATTTATTAATATTTCGGGTAAATACCCTTTGTCAAAATAGACAAACAAACAGAGACATTAGCCGCTACTTATCTTCAGATACAGAAGGAATGTGGGCCACATTCCTTCTGCATCTGAAGATAAGTAGCGGCTAATGTCTCTGTTTGTTTGTCTATTTTGACAAAGGGTATTTACCCGAAATATTAATAAATTGTGTTGTACCGTTTTTTTTTTCTAAGCGTGTTTCTTTCTCCGTTGGGTACTTCTTTGCATTTCACACGCTTGGCAGTCACCTTTTTGGTCTGGATTGCTATAGAGCTCTATTGCCCGTCTGATAGAGTGTGCTGAGCAAAATCTGCTTATTATTAGCTCATAAACTCACATGTGCCAGGATCAAACTAGTACCTGTAGTGGTACTACTTTTTTTGTATTGTCGCTAAAATGCGGGTAAAACAAGTTGATGACTTAAAGAAAATGCAAGATTGTGTCTTATAACCTCTTTTTTAGTCCAGACACTGCACCATTCAGATCAAAATACTGTCCTCACCTAACCCATGGAGCTGCCCTTGATGCCACATCTTTGACCTCCTCCGGGCCGGAGCCTGTTGAGGGAGACACATCTTCCAGTGACGATAACTCTACCCAGGATGGTTGCGCTGCTCACGCACCTGTTTTGGTCGTTGGAGCTGCCCGTCCTCTGCCATTGTCCAAAGTTGAGGATGGTGTTGCCGTTAGCGTGCCTACGTCGGATGTTGCCGCCGCCCCATCTCTTCCTTCATCCGGAAAGGTGACCTCCGATGCTTACGGAGAGATTGGTGTTGCCGCTTGCGCACCCACATTGGACGTTAGCGGCACCCCTCCTTCGACTTCCGTTTTACGTCATGTTGAGGCCACTTGCACTCCGTTGCTTACTACGATACAAGACCCCTCTTTGTCTGACGCTGTAACCACTATGCACCTCCACTGCGCCTTAGTCGGTACTACTACACCTCACAGGAATCTAGTGCAGTGCATTCCTGAAGATTTAACTCTGACAAACGATGAAAGAGCTGTCCTCTCCAGAGGTTTAAAGTTTGTTCCGATACAGCCTACTATAAACAAATACGAACTCATCAGAGATCTCCAGATTTTCTATAGGTCTCTTCGATGGATGGCTGTACTGGGCCATCGACCACGAACTCAGAAGGTTGGTGACATCTTCATTGATCGTTTTGCCACGCCTGTCCGCAGAGAACCACCTCATGGTAAACTTCCTGAACTTGAATGCTACATTAAGAAAACCATGTCTGACATTGGAAAACTCAAATTCAATTCCATTCCTCGCTCCAATCTTACAAAAGCTGAACTCGACGCCCTCACTAATCTTCGTAACAGAAGCGACATCGTCATCAAACCAGCCGATAAAGGTGGCGCCGTCGTTGTATGGGACAGGGATCTGTACATCAAAGAGGCCTACAGACAGTTAGAGAACCCAGAACACTACCAACACCTTGACGAAAGCTCCCTCCAAGCTGATCAAAAACGCATCTCCAAGACAGTCAAAGGAATGATTCTTCAAGGCGAGCTTCCTTCAACAGCTAATCTCCTCATCAAAAAGCGGCCTAAGCAACCTAACTTTTACCTTCTCCCCAAAATTCACAAACTCAACAATCCCGGCCGCCCCATAGTGTCAGCTTGCAGCTGTCCCACAGAACACATCTCCGAATACCTGGACATCATCTTCCAACCCTTTGTCCAGTCTCTACCTACCTACATTAAAGACACCAACCATGCTCTAGAGATCATAGACCAAGTCAACCAGAAACAACTTTTCAAACCTGAACTGTTCTTTACACTTGATGTCACTTCACTATATACTGTCATACCGCACAATGACGGCCTCAATGCACTTTCGTACTTCCTCAACCAAAGAAGTCATAGGCCACATTCCTTCTGCATCTGAAGATAAGTAGCGGCTAATGTCTCTGTTTGTTTGTCTATTTTGACAAAGGGTATTTACTCGAAATATTAATAAATTGTGTTGTACCGTTTTTTCTAAGCGTGTTTCTTTCTCCGTTGGGTACTTCTTTGCATTTCACACGCTTGGCAGTCACCTTTTTGGTCTGGATTGAGTGTTTTTAAATGTTGAGGAAGTGAATTCCATAAAAGTGGTCCCGAAAAGGCTAGGCTTGATTTGAATAAGTCAATGCGAGGTAGTGGTAATCGAGGAGTACTGTTCCTCGAGGACCTTTCACACTGTGGTTGTGGAGTAAATTTAGCTGTTAGATACTGTGGAGCTTTCTTGTGGAGAATTTAAACATAAGTATGCACTTGTTGTAAACGAGTTGTTGACGAAGGCCAAGAAGTTTGAGATTTTGCAGTTTTACAGCGGTAGGAATGGGTCTTATATCTACATTTTTAATGGCTCTTTTGTATAGTGAATTTAGTTTTTTTAATGTGCACATCACCGCTACCATCCCAAACAGTGGAGATGTAATCAACATGAGATTTAATGTGCGCATGAAAAAACATTTTTCGTGTATTTATGTCACTCCCACTTCTCAATTGTGATAAAAGAAATATATTTTTTGATATCTTCTCACATATATTAGTGACATGTTTCTCCCAACTTAGCTGCTCATCTATACATATTCCAAGGAAGTTGCGTTCATGAACTTGTTCAATAGGTTGGCAATAAAGACTGAGCGTTAGTGAAGCGGGGTGAAGTTGATGTTTTTGTCGTGAGGTGATTGACATGCTCTTCGTCATATCAGGATGTAGTACCATGTGGTTTTTACAGCACCAATCAGAAACTTCGTCAAGACAGGATTGTAAACGACGACTAATATCTTGACTGTTCTTACCAGGAACGTGAAGGCTTGTGTCGTCCGCAAAGAGATTACAATTAACGTTAGGGTCGGAAATATGTAAAGGAAGGTCATTTATGAAAAGTAAAAATAGGAGGGGTCCTAGAATTGATCCTTGAGGAACTCCAAATTTAACATGACCTCGCATAGAGTACTGACCATGGACATATACTTTTTGCTTTCGGTCTTTCAACTAGGATCTGAGAGAAGTTATTGTAGTTTCGTCCATGTGGTATATTGTAAGCTTATGTAAGAGAATCTCATGGTCCACAAGATCAAAAGCTTTTTTAAGATCTAGGAAAACTGCTCCCGACATTAAATTTTTATTAATTGACTCTAGCCAGCAATCTACAATATGTGTGAGTGCTGACTGGCATGAATGGGTCGGGCGAAAACCGGACTGATGAATGTTTAGTAAATTACCCTTCTCAAGGAAATTAAGAAGATGCTTGTGAATGTGCCGCTCTAATGGCTTTGACAAGGCTGAGAGCGAAGAGATCGGTCGGTAATTATGAATATCTTCAAGGTTTTTAGTTTTGGGGATCGGAACTACCTTTGCTTTTTTCAGGACTGTAGGAAGATAACTTTTATTTATACACAGATTAAAAATGTATGTAAGGGATTGTATTGTGTAAGGCAACAACAATTTTAGCGATTGTTTATCAATATCATCAATCCCTCTACTTTTCTTATTCAGCATGTCAGAAATATACTTAACAATTTCTGCTATTGATATATTAGGAATTACTAATTTTTGTGTTATATTTGTTGCTTCGCTGAAAGATCTCAGAAGACTTGAGATACTATATTGTGTACTGATATTTGATGCAGATTAGGCTAGATTTTCAGCGGCTGATAGGAAATACTTGTTAAATTTGTCTCAAGTTAAATGAGATGGTATTTCTGGGGTAGAGAGAGAGAGAGAGAGAGAGAGAGAGAGAGAGAGAGAGAGAGAGAGAGAGAGAGAGAGAGAGAGAGAGAGAGAGAGAGAGAGAGAGAGAGAGAGAGAGATAGCACCTGCATACATATTTGCCCATGCTGTATGAACTTTAATGTAGTTAATGATTTTTTGTTTATTTGCTTTACTTTGCATTTTTACTCATTTTATATTTTTGTGCGTATGCTTGTGCTGGTAGGTATGTCTGGAGTGCGTGTCCGAGAGCGTGTGTGTTTTTTTTTTGGTGCGTATGTGTGTGAGTGCGAGCGTGTGTAAGTGTGTGTGTGTGCGTGTGTGTGTGTGTGTGTGAGAGAGAGAGAGAGAGAGTATTCGTGCGTGTGTGCATGCGTAATTGCGGTGTGCATGAGTGTGTGTGTGTATGTGTGTGTGTGTGTGTGTGTGTGTGTGTGTGTGTGTGTGTGTGTGCGAGCGTGCATGCGCGAGTTGTGATGTGCATGCGTGCGTACCTGAGTGCGTGTGTGTGTGGGTATGTATGTGTTTTTGTATGTGCGTGGTGCGTGCGTGGTGCGTGCGTGCGAGCGTGAGCGAATGCATGCATGCAGCAGTGTGCTGTATGTGTATGTTTACATGTCTATGTCACTTATGTAGTAGATGTAGCAACGGCAAGTTTGAAAACTGGTCCTGTTACCAATAACTTTTACCTTTGGAAAATAAAGGTTCATTGTCATTCATTGTCATTGTCATTCTCTCTCTCTCTCTCTCTCTCTCTCTCTCTCTCTCTCTCTCTCTCTCTCTCTCTCTCTCTCTCTCTCTCTCTCTCTCTCTCTCTCTCTCTCTCTCTCTCTCGCTTCTCCCTCTTCTTGGACTAGTTCTGCAGAGATGTTACCTGCTCCTGCTGCCTTCCCTTTTTCAGCGACTTCACTGCAGCCTCTACTTCTACTCGGAGGATGGGATAGTTGCCAAGTTTGTTAACGGGTGGGTTGACAAGTATGCCTGAGTCCCCTGTAGCTCGGTGGTTGTACAAATCTGAGCTGTACTCTGTCCATCTCTTCAGTGTTTCTTGGTCTTTCGTAAGACAGTTCCCTTATCTATCTTGCATGATCGATGAGCGTCATTGTTTTACACTGGTCAGGTCTTTTACCAGCTGGGACATCTAAATATCTATCATTTGCTGAATAAGATTCCCGATTTGACCGTCCTTCTGACTCAACCCACCCCCTTTCACATTTTTGGAATCACGGAGTCGCGATTACATTCTGACATAAGTGATTTGTCCATTTCGATACCGGAGTTTCCTGTAATCCGGCGCGATCCTGCACGTCCTCAACAAACAGGATTAGCTGTCTATATTCATGATTCTATTGCGCACTTTACACGCAGAAGAACAGACCTGGAATCAGACTGTTGAAAGCGTGTGGGTTGAGGTGAAGACAAACAAATCGGCCCCTTTGCTTGTTGGATTTGTCTACAGAAATCCGTCTGCATCATTTGAGTGGTACGACGATTTCTTACAAATGGCGGACACCGTTAACAATAGCAGCTCTGATATTTTACTGCTCGGAGACTTTAATATTAACATGTTTTCCCCACACCTTGCTTGGGAGTCTACTATTACTATGGTAGGCCTCAAGCAGCTTATCAAATCTGCAACTAGAGTTACGCAGCCGTCTGCCACTCTAATTGATCATGTATACACTTCCAACAAGTCAAGGGTCCTTAGCTCTCGTGTTCGTCAAGTGGCGATTAGCGACCACTTTTCTGTGTGCTGTAGTTGGGCTCTGAAGGTGGACAAGCCATGTCGTAAAAACCAGCATACCACTATTCATTACAGGTCGTTTAAACACTTCAATCGGGACGCGTTTCTTGCAGACCTGAGCGGAATCTCTTTTCAGTCAGTTTATAACTATGATATTCCTGAAGAAGCGTTGGCTGAATGGTACAGATTGTTCCTTGGTGTACTTGACAAGCATGCGCCACTACGTGAGAAGAGAGTCAAAAACGAACGGTTACCTCAGTGGTTAGGTAAGGACATTAAAGACGCCATGGCCCTCCGAAATGAGCTGAAGCGGAACAACGATTATGCTGCCTTTCGCAAACAGCGTAATCGCGTAAAGTACCTGGTGCTCGAGGCCCAGAAAAAAACACTTCCAGCGCTTGATGGATAATAAAACTGATACTGTATCTGTCTGGCGAGCCCTCAATGCCTTTACCAAATCACGTCAAACACCACCATGTACTTCTATACCTGCTGATATTTTTAATCAACATTTCCTATCTGCTGCCGACTCACTTTTGAATAAACGTATTAATAACCTAAACCAGCCGACTATTTCTGCAAAACTAAAACATTTTTGCGAAGAGAGACTGGCGCCAAACGACTTTTTTAGTATTCCGTACTTAACTGTTTTCGACGTAGGCAAGTCTATTAGTCAGCTGAAAAATAAACGCTCCTTTGGTCATGACGGCATTGATATTTTCTTTTTGAAACTGTCTGTTCCCTATGTGGTCGAATCTTTAACATTTATCTACAATTCTATAATCCAGCAAGGTACTTTCCCAAGAAGCTGGAAAATAGCTAAAGTCATTCCGCTGCATAAAAAATAAAGACCTCACTGACCCCAACAAATTCAGGCCAAATTTCACTTTTATAATTTTTGTCAAAACCTATAGAAAAACATGTCCACAGGCACCTGAGTCACTTTCTGGAGACACATAACTTGATTTATCCGTTTTAGTCAGCCTTCAGACCGCGCCACTCTTGTCACACGGCTCTGTCTCATCTGACTAATACCAGGCTAACTTCAATAAACAACGCTGAAATGACCGGTGCGGTATTTTTAGATTTTTCTAAAGCTTTTGACTTAATCAACCACGAACTGTTGCTACAGAAGCTGTTGGCATACCACATAGACACAGATTCCGCTGCCTTCTTTAAATCTTATCTAAGCAATAGATCTCAGTTTGTTTTTTGTCAACGGTAAGCGTTCCTCAGAAGGTGTCATTAAGCATGGAGTACCCCAAGGGTCAATTTTAGGCCCTCTCTTATTTTTAATTTTTATTAATGACTTGCCTTTGTGTATCTCACAATCAAGTGTGCGATGCAATTTGTTTGCAGACGACGCTACTCTCAACGTGTCGTCGGCAAAAATATCTACAATTAATTCTTCTTTGCAACATAGTATATTAGACGTCTCAAATTGGTGCCGAGACAACTACATGATATTTAACCCATCTAAAACAGAGTGCATGTTAATCACTACGCGTCAAAAGCACTAGCTAAATCCACCGCCACTTAGCCTTTCCTTTAACTGTCAGCCGATTAAACAAGTTAAGGAGCGCCGGCTGTTAGGCGTCATTATAGACGATCAATTGACATGGCATGCGCATGTAAACAGTGTGTGCAAAATTGTGTCCAGAAATCTATTTCTCCTTTCAAAACTTATTTACTTTACGAACTCACCAACTAGAAAACTCTTCTTCAGCGCTCACATCCAGTCCCACATTGACTACGCATCTACAGTCTGGGACGGGTGTAGTGATGCGTGCTTAAAGAGGCTTAATTCCCTTCACCGGAAGGCAGCCAAGCTAATCCTTCCTAATAGCAGAGACAGCACTGACGAGCGACTTAGGGCCCTTGACATGCTTCCGTTACGTAACCTCTTTCTGTTAAATAAGGGCGTGTTAATGTTTAAAGTCCGAAAATCCAAAACCCCGCGGTACGTCTCGGATTTGTTTAAGGATGCTAACACACCATACAAGACATCAAGGAACAAACTGTCAGTACCTAGGCCACGACTTGATATATTCAAAACTAGTCTGTCTTACTCAGGGGCCAAACTGTTAAACTCGTTTCCGGCTAATATTACCGAGGCATCTTCATTGTTCACCTTCAAGGCAAGACTATTCCGGCACTTAATTGAGCCGCCAAACAAAGCGTACGCGACTACTGCGTTCTGAATAATGACTGTTATTAAACATGCAGTGTGTGGCCGGGTGTATGTGTGTGCGTGCATGTGTGAGGAACAGTGTGTTTTGTGCATATTTGTTTATGCTTGTGCGTGCCTGTGTGTGTGTGCGTGTGTGTGTGTGTGTGTGTGTGTGTGTGTGTGTGTGTGTGTGTGTGTGTGTGTGTGTGTGTGTTGAAGGCCCCGGACATACATCACGATACCACGTTTGTCCCAGCCTTTAATCCAATGTTTGAGCCGTAGCAGGGTCTGACCTAACTCTGATTTACGTACTTCCGTGTGTGTGCGTGCGCGCGTGTGCGTGTGTGTGTGTGTGCAAACGCGTGTCCGTGCCGGCGTGCGTGTGTGTGTGTGTGTGTGTGTGTTTGTGTGTGTGTGTGTGTGTGTGTGTGTGTGCGTGCGTGCGTGCGTGCGTGTGTGTGTGTGTGTGTGTGTGTGTGTGTGTGTGTGTGTGTGCGTGGTGTGTGATTGCGTGTGTGTTTTCATGTAGTTTGTAGCAAGGACAAGAATGAAAAAAGGTCTGCGCACCTATTCTTTTATCCTTGGAAAATAAAGTTTCATTTCATTTCTCTCTCTCTCTTTCTCTTTCTCTTTCTCTCTCTCTCTCTCTCTCTCTCTCTCTCTCTCTCTCTCTCTCTCTCTCTCTCTCTCTCTCTCTCTCTCTCTCTCTCTCTCTCTCTCTCTCTCTCTCTCTCTCTCTCTCTCTCTCTCTCACTGACTGCCGAAGAGAGCGGTCGCAGTCAGCGGAGCTCCGCAGTTTAGCCAACCGTGACGAGAAAACACTGTGCACTATTATGGAGTACTGTTGTGTTTTCTTCTTGGATAGACACATATGGATTACGTTATTATAGTATTGTGTGTGATTCTGTGGAACGCGTGAGTACAGTTTGCATATGCGATCCTAATTTTGCCTAATTGGGATTTGTGAAACGGATAGTTTTCAATTTCATCGCTTCAGCTTTCACTGAACATGCGGAAGATAAATTGCTTTGTGTGAACTTGTGTACAATGTGTGTGTGCTGGTTATCCTAAACGGACCCCTTGCGCCGAAACCGAGGTATTCTGTAATATACTTTCTTATATTTTTTCTCCCTATTTCACATTTTTTAAACTTTAAAATATGAACTGAACAAACTTTATCTTATTCGATCAGCCATGAAACCTTCTTTACTGTAGAGATTTTGTACCTGGCGCCAGGCAGCCTACGGCCCCCGCCACCTGCCGCCACCTCTGACGGCCAATTGCCTAATCCCTTGTGCTCTCACACCCACCAGCTGTGAATGGGGTCGGGAGCTCAGCTCCCCCCTCACGCCTGAGTGCATCTGCAGGGGCCTGCGGGCACGTTTCAACAGCTGGCATGGCGACTTGGGGACAGTGACAATAGCACAGGCAAGATCTCTCTCACCACCTGGTCCTCGTCTGCCACGGCAACAGTGAAGTGTCAAGGCCAGGTGTGTGCTAATCTGTGTTTTGTTTGTGAGAGGCTCACACTGCTTGTGATGTTAGCCAGATGGCAAGATGGGCCCAACCACACGGTCCAAACTAACATTTACGCAGGCAAGTGTGGAAGAGATTAGACGGACTCTGGACCCTATTCAGATCACGTATAACACTGAACATGGCAAACTACCAGTGTGGCGAAAGGTGTTACATCTTTGCTACATTGGCGAGTTCAAGCCCCAAGGTGTCACAACAACGTGGGAAGACTACGGGGAAAACCATACCGCCTTTGAACAACAAATTGATCTTGATGCATTCAGTCTGCCGAAAGACCTAGTGCACTCAACCATACGGATAAAGGACGGCAAGCGGCAACTACTTGTGATACATGCGTACTACACCACAGCCAGTTTTTTGGTTCAGGGCAGGTCCTGCCGCCAGTGGGTAGACAGGGAGTTTGCTGCGCTGAGAGAAATCGTCAACACCTTGACCGCTCAGTCTGGTCACAGTCAGCTGGCGCTACCGTCACCGCCCTCTTCAGTTGACACCAGCCTGTCAGTAACCGATACCCAGACCATCACCGTCATGGACGACACCGAGGGTGCTACCTATAGCGACAAAACCTATATCAGCAATATCGGCGGTACTGGCACCACCAGCGACAGCGACAACAATGCTAGTGCTGCCACTACCTCCGACGTCGGCGGCACTGGCACCATCACCGACAGCGACAACAAAGCTAGTGCTGTCCCTACGTCAAACGTCGGCGGCACTGGCACCATCAACACCAACGACAGCGCCAACAGAGCTAGTGCTGCCCCTACGTCAGACGTCGGCGGCACTGGCACCATCACCGACAGCGACAACATAGCTAGTGCTGCCCTTACGTCTGAGGTCGGCGGCACTGGCACTTTCACCATCACCGACAGCGACAACAGAGCTAGTGCTGCCCTTACGTCTGACGTCGGCGGCACTGGCACCATCACCGACAGCGACAACAGAGCTAGTGCTGCCCCTACGTCTGACGTCGGCGGCACTGGCACCGACAGCGACAACATAGCTAGTGCTGCCCTTACGTCTGAGGTCGGCGGCACTGGCACTTTCACCATCACCGACAGCGACAACAGAGCTAGTGCTGCCCTTACGTCTGACGTCGGCGGCACTGGCACCATCACCGACAGCGACAACAGAGCTAGTGCTGCCCCTACGTCTGACGTCGGCGGCACTGGCACCGACAGCGACAACATAGCTAGTGCTGCCCTTACGTCTGAGGTCGGCGGCACTGGCACTTTCACCATCACCGACAGCGACAACAGAGCTAGTGCTGCCCTTACGTCTGACGTCGGCGGCACTGGCACCATCACCGACAGCGACAACAGAGCTAGTGCTGCCCCTACGTCAGACGTCGGCGGCACTGGCACCAACAGCGACAGCGACAACAGAGCTAGTGCTGCCCCTACGTCTGACGTCGGCGGCACTGGCACCGTCAGCAACAACAGAGCTAGTGCTGCCCCTACCTCAGAAGTCGGCGGCACTGGCACTTTCACCGCCAACGACAGCGACAACAAAGCTAGTGCTGCCCCTACGTCTGACATCGGCGGCACTGGCACCATCCACACCAGCGACAGCGACAACAGAGCTAGTGCTGCCCCTACGTCAGACGTCGGCGGCACTGGCACCACCAACACCAGCGACAGCGACAACAGAGCTAGTGCTGCCCCTACGTCAGACGTCGGCGGCACTGGCACCATCAACACCAGCGACAGCGACAACAGAGCTAGTGCTGCCCCTACGTCAGACGTCGGCGGCACTGGCACCATCAACGACAGCGACAACAGAGCTTGTGCTGCCCCTATCTCAGTCGTCGGCGGCACTGGCACTGGCACCACCAACGACAGCGACAACAGAGCTAGTGCTGCCCCTACGTCTGACGTCGGCGGCACTGGCACTGGCACTTTCACCACCAACGACAGCGACAACAGAGCTAGTGCTGCCCCTACGTCTGACGTCGGCGGCACTGGCACTACCATCACAACCACCTACAACAACTGCAACAACAGTGCCTTTACCTCCGACAACGGCGGCACTGGAGCTACCACTATCTCCCCCATCGACCTCAAAGCTAGTGCTGCCCCTACCTCCGACGTCGGCGGCGCTGGCACCATAACCAACGACAGCATCGACAGCGATTGTGCTGCCATCACATCTGACGTCGGCGGCATTGGCACTCAGCCTCCTGCCCCTGCTGATGTCATGGTTATCGAGTCTGCGTGCCAGACGGTCTGCCCTGTTGTCCTCAACCCAGACCCCCTGGCCATGGAGCGCGTAATGGCAGAGATAGCTGCTCTCCGGTCAGCAGTTGGAGAGATCCGCCACGCCTACAATATTGAGGTGGATGCGCTGCAAACTGAAATTAGACACCTCCGACAACGAATCACCCAGCTGGAGGGGGAGAAGGAGGGATCGAGGACCGGCAAGAAAGGCAGCAAGAAAGGCATTTCTCCTCCCTCCAACACCAAGGCAAAGCAAGCCCCGGAAAAATCGCCTGCCACCTCCAAATCCCCTGCCACCACGACCACATCTGAACCCCCGCGTCCAGCTCACGACAACACTGCTATCCGGCAAACGCCCGAGCACAAGGAGCCGGTACCAACACCCCGACCCTCTCCAGGCTCTGACAAACCCACCGACCGTACTGGGATTCCAGAGCTAAAGCCTGTCACCCAGACGCTGCTTTTAGGTGACTCTGTCCTACGCGGTCTGCACAGAAAGCTGATGTCCGTCACTGGCACGGACAAGGCACAGGTCGTGTCAGTGTCGGGCCTCGACAGAGCCGGCATTCTACAGCGCCTTCATGATGCCGAACCCACGAATACAGTCAGCACAATCGTCATACACGTTGGCATCAACGACTGTAAGCGTGGGTTCGTCATCGGCAAGAAGGGCTGGAAGGATGTGATTTCTGCTGCCAGACGAGTCTTCCCCAAGGCAGAAATCTCCATGTCTTCCATCCTGCCCACGAACAACCAGCGTCAGCAGCCAGACCCATGTATCACTGACACCAACCTCTGCCTGAGGGAAATGTGCGCATCCCTCAAGGTCAAGTTTGTTGACAATGACTACGCCTTCTCTACAAGAACCGGCGAGGTAAAGAGCGGCTGGTTCAGAGACGCCATCCATCCCAACAAGCGGGGCACCAGTGCTCTCGCTGTCAACATCAAGCGTTCGTACTCTGGCCGCACCTCCAACAACGCAGGCCGGCCAGAACCAAATCACGAAAAGTCTCGCCACCATGAACAGCTACCTGGGCACGGTGACACACACGGCAAGTCTGGTGCCAAAGACAAAGAGCCTCAAAGAGACCGACGCTCTCAGCGCCCAGTCAGTTCCAGCCTTGCACCCCGATTCCGACAGGAGCATACTGTGGGAAAAGACTGCAGTCAAGCCGACTGCACGCCGCTAGTCACCCAACATAGCGGTGGATCAAAGGCCGGAACTGCTCCGGAACAGAAGTCACAGCGGCCACCTTACGGTTACTCCACACCAACCATGGGCCCCCCCATCTTCGTAGCAGACGGCCGACCGGTGTACCCGTACTCTAATCCCTCCGTATTTCCATATCCCCCACTACCCCCGCCCCCAGGAGTGCCCCAGCTTAATGAAAGTGACTGCGCGGCCTTGTTTTCTCTGCTGCAGAAATTTAGACCACGCGCCGGACATTAGGACACGAGTCTCTAGATTGACAGCTTGTGTTAGACAGTCATAGGACACACCCTTATTATTTGACAGCGTGTATTTCAGACAGTTTTTGTTGTTTTTTAGTAGTTTTCTCGCAGCCTTGCCAAAGTTCTATTGTGCGTGTTTCGTGGATCTCTTTGTGACATTAATCCTCGAGTCGAGTTGAATTGAGCTTTTTTTTTTTATTATCTAGAATTACATTTTCGACTTTAATGACTGCGGTTTTGTTCTGTCCGTAGTTAGCTGTGCTTGATTTTAAAGTCGCAGTGACTTTTTGTTGTTGTTGTTGTTGTTTTGCTTTAAATTATAGAAGTCCATTTTATTTTGATGTGCGATTATTACTATAATAGTAGTTAGGAACTGCAGCATCGGGCGAGCGTGCCTAGTCGCGCTTGGAAGTGTTTTTGCTTATTTTCTGATTCTTTATACATAGCTGTCGAGCCTTTTATTTTGTATCTGACATTACCAAGCAATTCGAACTCGCAGCGGACTCTGACCACGAGAGTCAAAAACATTTTAATTTTGCTTTATTGTTGTTGCTGTTGTTTTTCCTACGTTTTCTTGTCGCTTTCTTATTCATTATACATTGACATTATTTTTTATTATTTTTTTGCAATATTATTGCTACGTTTGTTCTGTTACAAACATGCCAAAATATAGTGTAAAAACTGCCCCACAACGACCTGATGAGTTGAGAATTGGTCACCTCAACATTTACCATTTAGTTAATAAGGTGCCAGATTTGTCTGTGTTCTTAAACACGCCAACACATTTTCATGTTTTTGGTGTATCCGAGTCGAGGCTCAAAAGCACTGTCAGGGATAACTCCATCTCAGTTCCAAACTTCTCAGTACTCCGCAGAGATGCCTCAAGTCCCCAGCACACTGGACTAGCAGTATATATACATGATTCGATAATTAGTAACGTTAAACGACGACAGGACTTAGAGTCAGCCGAAGTTGAAAGTTTATGGGTCGAGGTGAAAACATCTAAATCCCCCACAGTCCTGGTTGGCTTTATCTATAGAAATCCAGCAGCCAACTGGGACTGGTATGATGACTTCGTAGAAATGATGGATAAAGTTAATCAAAGTAAAGATAACATTGTTCTTCTGGGCGACTTTAACATTGACCTACTTAAGCCCAAAGGGCACCATGCTGCATGGGCATCAACAACAGCCTTATTCGGTTTAAAACAATTAGTTAAAAACCCCACTAGAACCACATCTACATCCTCAACCTTAATTGATCACATTTACGTGACAAATGACGATACAATATCAAATGTGCAGGTTCCCTCCTTAGCTGTTAGCGATCATAACCCAGTATGTTGTAACGTCTCCATGAAACTAGACAAGCAAAAAACTAAAAGACATAAAACTATAAAATATCGCTCCTTTAAACACTTTAATAAAGACGAATTTCTGTGGGACCTGCACA
Organism: Semisulcospira habei; assembly: GCA_036245525.1. Classification (NCBI taxonomy): domain Eukaryota; kingdom Metazoa; phylum Mollusca; class Gastropoda; family Semisulcospiridae; genus Semisulcospira; species Semisulcospira habei. Next base: position 531,342 of record BTPG01000003.1, read on the forward strand.
ATGCTTCGTTTACTGAGGTTTATGATCACCAATCTCCTGACAGTGCCTTGTCGTGCTGGATGGATCTGTTTCTCAGTGTACTCAATAAACATGCGCCAATACGTGAAAAACGAGTTAAACATTCCACCATACCACCGTGGTTAACAGCGGATATCAAGCAGGCCATGTCATTTAGAGACAAACTGAAAAAAGAGCAAAAGTACGAAGAATACAAAACACAACGCAATCGTGTCAAATATTTAGTTAGAGCGTCTAAGAAGTCTTTTTTCCAACAAATGATTCGAGACAAAAAGGACACGGCATCTGTTTGGAAAGCTCTGAATGTCATAACAAAGGGTAAATCAGCACCCGAAATCCCATCTCATATGTCAGCTGATATATTAAATAACCATTTCTTAACGACAGCCGAAATATTGGCATTGTCAGCTGCAAATAACAGTAAACCGTATGAAGTGCCGAGTTCTCTCAGAGAACACTTTAAAAAAACAACTATATCAAATACTTTCACCATCCCTGATATTACAGTTGCGGAAGTCGGCAGATATATTTCTAGCATGCCCAACAAAAAGTCTGCTGGCATTGATGGTATTGATAATGAAACCCTAAAAATCTCATTACCGTATACAGTAGAATCACTAACATATATTTTCAACCTCTGCATAAAGCAAAGTACATTTCCAACCATTCTTAAAGAAGCAAAGGTAATCCCAATCCCTAAATCAAAAGATCTTGAAGATATTAATAACTATCGTCCAATCTCCCTTCTGTCAGCTTTGTCAAAACCCCTTGAAAAGCACATTCAAAAACATCTCCTTGATTTTCTGGAAAAAGGTAAATTACTTAATATTCACCAGTCTGGTTTTAGACCGAAACATTCTTGTCAGTCAGCACTGACACATATTGTAGACAGCTGGCTGGAATCAATCAATAAAAGCCTGATGTCAGGAGCAGTTTTCTTAGACCTTAAAAAGGCGTTTGACCTTGTGGACCATGACATTCTCCTAAATAAGCTAACAGTTTATCACTTGGACGCAACCGCTATAGAATTCTTCCGATCATATCTCGAAGACAGAATACAAATGGTGTACGCCCATGGAAGATACTCTAAGCAAGGAAATGTAAAATACGGCGTCCCCCAGGGATCTATTTTGGGCCCTCTTCTATTCATACTATTTATTAATGATCTACCGTTGCATATCACTAATTCTGACGTTAATTGTAATCTATTTGCTGACGATACGAGTCTTCATGTTTCTGGCCAAAAAACGACGGACATTAGCCATAGTTTACAATGCAATCTCAATGAGGTATCTGACTGGTGTAGACAGAACCATATGGTTCTTCACCCATCAAAAACAAAGAGTATCTTAATCGCCACGCGGCAAAAACATCAACGCCGACTACAGCCATTACAATTACAATTAAACGCTGAACCTGTTGAACAAGTCACTGAGCGTAAATTCTTAGGAATACATGTTGATGATCAACTGTGCTGGGAGACCCATATAAATGCTGTTTGTAAGACCATTGCTAAAAACACTTTCTTATTGTCCCAGCTTAGACATGTAACGGATACAAATACCCGTAAATTGTTTTTTCATGCTCATATAAAGTCCCATGTTGATTATGTCTCCACAGTGTGGGACGGCTGCAGTGATGTCCACATGAAGAGATTAAACTCCATATACAAAAGAGCTGTAAAAATGATAGATAGACGCCCCATCCCTACCACAGACAAATTTAGATATTTAAACATTCTCGGTCTACGTCAGCAACTTACATTAAACAAATGCGTCTATATGCATAAGATACTGAATAATATGACACCCCAGTATCTAACCACTAAATTTATATCTCACCAAGAACGTGAACGGACCTCAAGAAACAATACCTTACCCCTACCACTGCCAAGAATTGACCTTTTTAAAACTAGTATGTCATTCTCTGGTCCGTTTGCTTGGAATTCCATCCCTGCACATTTGAAAACTATTACCTCAACAGGAAGTTTTAAAACAAAACTTTTTGATTACCTGATGAGTCAGACTTAGTACGTTTCTCAGGTACTGTAATATTTCCTGTACCTCACGTATTTCATACAGATGGTTTTTATACTGATGTGTGTGCGCGTGTGTGTGTGTGCTCGTGTTTGTTTGTGCGTGTGGATGTATGTGTGAACGGCGCGCGTGCGTGCGTCTGTGCATGTGTGTGTGATGAGTATTATTGTGTTTTCTGTATAAAATGATGCTATTGGGTTTTGTATGTACATATATATTTTATAGTTTCCCTTCTTTTTTATCCTGTAGATGTTAGCAACGGCAAGTTTGTAAAATGACGATTTGTTTTCTGTCAAAACTTTTTACCGTTGAAAAATAAAGTTTCATCATCATCATCATCATCATCTCTCTCTCTCTCTCTCTCTCTCTCTCTCTCTCTCTCTCTCTCTCTCTCTCTCTCTCTCTCTCAACAAAAGAGGTATCAGCATGTGTACATTACCTAAAGGTCTTTTAAAAAACTAAACAAAGATGCTTTTTTACACGATCTTAGCCTTACATCGTTTAATGATGTGTACAATTGTATCAACCCAGATACGGCTGTCTCTCTCTTACTTGATCTGTTCCTAGGGGTGCTAAACAAACATGCGCCAGTAAGAAGAAAGCGAGTCCGATCCCGCCAGCCTCCCTCATGGATAACCGACGAAATCAAACAATCAATGGATGATAAAAATAAGGCTAAGAAAGAAAAGAACTTTAATGAATTTAAAAGATTGTGAAACAAAGTTAAGTACTTAATTAGAGAGGCGCAGAGATCGTTTGTAACCAAAACAGTCGAAAAAGACAGAAACCCTTCCTCTATCTGGACAGCACTTAACACGCTTACCAACAACAAGCGTAAACAGTGCAATACCATTCCAGAAAACCTCTCCGCGAGTTTAATAACCACTTTCTATCAGCCCCTAAAGACATACTCAGTTCTCACAATCGCAATCAGTCGATATATTCCACACCAGAAAAGCTAACTAAGTTCTGTTAGCAAAGATTGTCCTCAGATGATATTTTCGTCATCCCTGATATTGCAGTACACGAGGTAGGCAAATACATTTCTATCCTAAAATAGAAAACGTCTTCTGGCAGTGATGTTATCAATGGATATATCCTTGACCTGTCGCAACCATACATAGTGGAACCTCTTACATACATTTATAACCTATGTATACAAAAAATGTCTTCCCAGCAGCTTTCAAAAAATCAAAAATAGTGCCTGTTCCTAAAGCAAACGATTCTTCTGAAAGTATTAACTTTCGCCCCATTTCTGTTCTCTCGGTTCTCTCGAAGCCTCTGGAAAAGCATGTTCACAAACATCTTCTGGAATTTCTTGAAAATAGGACCCTATTATATCATCACCAGTCAGGTTTTCGTTCCAAGCATTCATGCCACACTGCACTCGCACGAATAGTGAATTCGTGGGTCAACAGCATAAATGATAATAAAATGGCTGGTGCTGTCTTCTTGGATCTGAGAAAAGCGTTTGATCTTAACGATTGATCTTACTGAAAAAGCTTGCCACCTACTTAAACGAAAAGAGCCCCTCAGCTCTTTCGTTTCTGAACTCATATCTTACAAAAAGAACACAAACAGTCTATGTCAATGGAAAATGTTCTTCTGAACAATTTGTGGAGTATGGAGTGCCCCAGGGGTCTATTTTAGGCCCACTACTGTTTTAAATCTTCGTTAACGATCTACCGTTACATGTAACGTGTAGTGAGACTGAGTGTGACATGTTTGCCGACGACTCAACATTACATTCCGCTGGTAAAACTGTGCCTGAAATTGCAAATAATCTTCAAGAGAGTCTTCATGAAGTCTCTCGGTGGTGTAATGAAAATCGCATGCTTGTAAATCCCACAAAAACAAAAAGCATGCTTATCACAACCCGCCAGAAACATCAGCTCAAACCTCCATCACTCAACCTTTCTTTGGACTCCATCTCAGTTGTGCAGGTCAGTCAACACCGCCTGCTTGGAGTAATAATAGATGATAATCTAAGCTGGCATAACCACCTATATTATATGAGAAAACATTTGTCCAAAAAGTTGTTTCTACTTTCCAAACTTAAAACGATCATTGACCTTAAGACGCGCAAACTATTTGTTAATGCCTACATTAAACCACACATTGATTATGCCTCAACAATATGGGATGGCTGCAGTGAAAATCACTTCAAGAAGATAAACTCATTATACAAGCGCGCTGCTAAACCTGATCCGTCTTTATCCACTGATGCCAAGCTGCAGGCCATCGGACTTCTCCCTCTGGTCAAGCACCTCGCACTAAACAAATGTGTACTGATGCACAAAATTCTTAACGGGAAAGCTCCACCTTACTTATCTAGGCTTTTTTCGCCAACTGAAAAGAAAAATACAGTACCTCCAGGAACAGTCTCTCTATAAAAAGGCCCCGTATAGACCTGTTCAAATCTAGCCTGTCTTATTCAGGTGCTCTTTTTTGGAATTCTCTTCCTCCCACTATTCAACAAACTACGTTCCTCTCTCTGTTTAAAAGTAGAGTACATGATTACCTTTCTAAGACATCCTTATGCTGATCCTTTCTTCTTCTTTGTTTTTTGACAAAATACGCTTCATGTTTTTTATTTTTATTTTTATTTATTTAATTTTTTTTAAATTTATTTATTTTCATCTAGACTCTAAATTGTTTGTTCAGTTTTCTAATTTGTTTTTGATAGTACACAAAATATCATACCTACTTATATGTTAGATAATTATGTGCGCACGTACTGTGTATGTGTATGTACAAAAGTGCGCATGTGCACGAGTACATGGATTTGTGTGTATGTGTGCGTGTGTGTATGCGTGTGTGTGACGTTTATTATTGGTTAGTTTTTGTTGTTTGGTTGGTGTTCCTTAAGTAGCTTAGCAAGGACAGATTGTAAAAAAAGGCCTGCGCGCCTAATATCTCAATCCTTGGAAAATAAAGTTTCCTTCGTTCGTTCTCTCTCTCTCTTTCTCTCTCTCTCTCTCTCTCTCTCTCTCTCTCTCTCTCTCTCTCTCTCTCTCTCTCTCTCTCTCTCTCTCTCTCTCTCTCTCACTCTCTTTAACCGACCGTTTTCCTTTTTATGTACATTTAGTTGATCAGAATTTTGGATTTTAATTAATTAGTATTTTGTAGTAGTTTTGTATGATTTAAGAACATAAAGTAAGTTATTGATGTCTTGTTATAGTGATGTTTTACAATGTATTATAGTGAACAAAGGACAGTTTGGAAGAAATGTATTTCAATGCCTAAAACATTATCCTAATAAACGTGTCATCATCATCACCATCATCATCACCATCTTCTTCTTCTATTCTCTCTCTCTCTCTCTCTCTCTCTCTCTCTCTCTCTCTCTCTCTCTCTCTCTCTCTCTCTCTCTCTCTCTCTCTCTCTCTCTCTCTCTCATCCAAATGCTAAAATTTATGATTATCAATTGATTAGTACTAGAGAACTCTATTGCTGTCGTAACTGTGAAACGTGTGTAATTTTGATTGCGAAGTAGAACCGCTATCAAGTCTATATCCTTCAATATTGACGCTATACTCAAAGCGATTTTAAACTCATTTTGTGCCTGAGAAATCGGTGACTTACTGCACAATATAGATTCATGTACGTTTTTCTGACATAGCTAACGTGTCTAATGTGTGACGTCACGACGGAGTCTCAACTACGTTTAGTTCGTATTTGTTGTGTGATAGACCGTAACGGATCAGAGACAGCCAGTGCGTGCGCCTCTTTGTGCGACGATTAGTCGTGATACAATCACACAACATAATCCTGTTACTAAGAGGTTCAGGATTAGCACTTGACCCCTGATGACTGATCAGTGTGTGATGACTGGCTTAGTGGTCAATGTTGATAGACACACCCGCGTGCAATTCACATCGGAATGCGCGTATAATTATGACAATTGCAGCGCTCTGTGACTTTACAAACTGTGTTAACCTGTGTATTGAACAAGAGTGCACAACTTAGTCGCTATTAAAGTGAGTCTTATCACTGACTGTGTCGGTAGCAAATAGAATAAGATGACTCTGGTACGCTTCATCGCGTTTGTTTTTAGCAACAGTACGTTGCACATGCAGAGACCTATATATCTGCAGACTTTTTTCATTTACATCTACGATCCGCTATCTTTTTCTTCCTTTTTTTAATCTTTTGCGCAAGTTTCAGTGCTGTGTTTTGACCACTGATCTGCATGCCACATTGTGACACTTTGTTATTGTTGTTTAAATTGTCATTTCGTTTGTTAGTATATTTGAAATTAGTATTTGGTTGCGAAGTTACCTGACATGTTTAATAGTGTCAGCGATGATTTGCTTAGAATAGGCCACCTCAATGTATATCACCTTTGCAGCAAAGTATCAGACGTTACAGTACTACTCAACCAACCCTCCCCATATCATATATTTGGCTTTACAGAAAGTAGGTTGACAGAGAATATAAGTAACCAAGCTATCACCATACAAAATTTCTCCATTCATAGGCGAGATGCTTCAGTGCCTGGTCATACTGGCATTTGTGTTTATGTTCACAATACTATTGCTAACAACTTAACACGACGATGTGACCTGGAATCCACCCATGTGGAAAGCCTGTGGCTTGAGATAAAAGCAACCGCCAAGTCAACCCCGACCTTCGTATGTTTTATTTACAGAAACCCCGCAGCTACAGTGTCCTGGCAAGATGATTTTGTTGTAATGGTTGACAAAGTACAAAACTCCAAGGGTGATATACATATCATCATCATCATCATCAGTCCCTTGCCCGAACTGGGCGTTGGGGGGACTGAAAGGCAGCAGCAACAGACAGTGCTCTCCACAGAGTTCTATTTTGGGCGGTTGCAAGCAAGTCTGGCATCTCGAGTTCGGTCCATTCTTTTATGTTTGCGACCCAACTCTTTCTCTGACGACCTCGCCGACGACTTCCTTCGAGAGTGCCTTGGAGGATAGTCTTGGACAAGGTGTTGTGTCGGGTCACGTGGCCAAACCAAGCAAGCTTGCGCCGTTTCACGGTTGCCAGAAGGGGTTCATGTGGGCCCACCAGGGAAGTGACGATGCTCCGTACATCTTCGTTGGTTTTGTGCTCGCGGTACGAGATGCGGAGCAACTTCCTCAGGCACTTGTTCTCAAAGGCCTGGATTTTCTTTTCTGAGTCTGCAAGCAGTGTCCAAGTCTCACAGCCGTAGAGTAGAATAGACACTACGAGGGACTTGTAAAGCCTGAACTTGATGGTGAAGCTGATGGAGTTACTTCGCCATATCCTGTCCAGCCTGGCCATTGCGGATGTTGCTGTACCTATCCTGATACGGATCTCTGCTACGCAACTACCGTCTTTGGACAGGGTGGCTCCCAAGTACTTGAAGCTATTGACCTCTTCTAGCTTCTGGCCGTTCATGTGAATGTTGCTGCTGCTGTCGCTTGTGGTGTTGATCATCACTTTGCTTTTATCCGTACTGATCTCCATGCCATAAGACCCTGCGCTACTTGAAAGTTTGTCTGTCAGGTTTTGGAGCTCACTATTGCTGCCTGCCATGAGGTCAATATCGTCTGCGAATCGAAGATTGCACAGGGATCTGCCACCTATAGAGATTGAAGTATGGTGGTCGTGGAGGGTTTCCTGCATGATCTTCTCCAGGAATATGTTGAAAAGGACAGGAGAGAGCAGGCATCCTTGACGGACACCGATCGTACATATACATATACTTGGTGATTTTAATGTTGATTTATTGAAACCTGGCAACACGTCATGGAAATCCATGATAACGTTCTTAGGCCTTACACAAGTAGTTCAGTCACCCACCATTGTCACTGCTACTTCATCCACATTAATTGACCATGTTTATACAACCAACGACAGTGCTCTTAGCAATGTCTATGTACCCAGCACCTCTGTCAGTGATCATTTTCCTATTTGTTTTTCATTATCTGCGAAGTTGCCAAAGAAACTTCACAAGGAGCATATAACCATTCTTTACAGATCGTTCAAAAAATTTAATCAAGATGATTTTTTGCATGAACTTTCCCAAACACCATTTTTCCGATGTGTATAACTATAACGATCCCAATGTAGCGCTGTCCCACTGGTATAAGTTGTTCCTCGGTGTTCTTGACAGACATGCCCCGAGGCGCACTAAGCGTGTTAAACATCCCACTGTGCCTGAGTGGCTGACGGATGAGATTAAAACTGCGATGGAACTAAGAGATCTATTGAAACAACAAAAGAAATTTGACGAGTACAAAAAACAGCGAAACCTAGTTAAATCATTAGTACGTGAAGCACAGAGGCAGTATGCTGAAAAGATTATTGCGGGCGGCAAAGACATACGCAGCGTGTGGTAGGTGATTAACACATTTACTAAAGGACAATCTAGCAAATCAACGAGTGTCCCCCCGCACCTCACAGCTGATGTATTTAATGAACACTTTCTTAACATTGCTAAAACCCTGTCACAGACCAACACCAGTGAGCCAGGTGAATACGTATGTTCAGAACAATTGAAACAGCACAGTCAGATAAACGCCGGCAATACTTTCTCAGTTCCCCTAATGACCGTCCTTGATGTAGGAAAATCTATTACCAACATGAAAAGTAAAACATCTTGTGGTGTAGACGGTATTAGCAGTAAAATCCTGAAAATTGCGCTCCCTTATATTGTTGAATCATTAACCTTTATATATAACCTTTCGATTCAAAAGAGCATGTTTCCCGATGAATTGAAAATAGCAAAAGTTACTCCTCTACCGAAAAGCAAAGATCTGAGCGACCCAAGTGAGTACAGACCTATTTCAATCTTATCAGCAGTGTCCAAACCACTTGAAAAGCATATACATAATCATTTACTTCAATTCCTGGAGAAAAACCACCTTATTAGTACTGCACAATCAGCTTTCCGGCCTAAACATTCGTGTCAGACAGCCTTAACTCTCATAACCCACAAATGGCTTACTGCCATAAATGAGTCCAAACTTTCAGGTGTAGTATTTCTAGATCTTAAAAAAGCCTTCGATCTCATTAACCACTCAATCTTACTAAAGAAGTTACCTTTATATCACATTGACTCAAATGCAGTCGCTTTTCTCTCGTCCTATCTCTTAGACAGAACGCAAAAAGTGTTCTTGAATGGTAAATACTCAGCGAAAGGACTGGTGACCCATGGTGTTCCTCAGGGATCCACCCTAGGACCGTTATTATTCAACATCTTTATAAATGACCTTCCACTGTCAATATCACACCCGGACACAAACTGTGAACTATTTGCTGACGATACATCATTACATGTATCTGATAAAAATGTTTCAACCGTGAGCGCTGTCCTCCAACATAGTTTAGATGAAGTGTCAACTTGGTGTGAAGAAAATCATATGATTATTAGTATTCCTAAAACGAAAAGTATGTTGGTGACAACACGCCAAAAGCATCAACATGGTTTGCAACCCCTTCACTCTCAGCCCATAGAGCAAGTGTCAAAACATCGTTTGTTAAGAGTGACAGTCGACGAACAGATCAGCTGGGAGCCGCACATAGAATCTGCCTGTAAAACTATTTCAAAGAATCTATTTTTATTATCCAAATTAAGTCGTATAGTTGACATTTATGCTCGAAAACTATTCTTTAACGCACACATCAAGACACATTGTAATTATGCTTCCAATATCTGGGACGGCTGTGGAGACATTCATTTGAAAAAAATTAATTCCCTTTACCGGCGTGGTATTAAGCTTATTCTTCCTGGTTCGTCCCCTACTGATGAAAGACTGAAGGCCCTTAATATTCTACCACTCAGTAAACAATTGGAACTTAATAGATGCTTACTTGTGCAAAAAAAAAAAAATCTAAACAATGCCGCCCCTCCCTATCTCCGTGAGCTGTTTTCCCACATGAATAGAGAGAACACGAGGAACAGCTTACTCCATCTCCCAAAACCGATAATCGACATCTTCAAATCTAGCATATCATTTTCCGGTGCTAAGTCATGGAATAACTTGCCCTCGCATTTAAAGTCTATTTCAAAGTTATCTATCTTCAGAGCTCGCGTCCA